>DWEI01001075.1:0-17982 GCA_018245875.1 Mysoria ambigua | reverse complement strand
ATGGGTCAAACTCATTAATTCACCGTAACTTCACGCCTGTAATCCCCGAAGAGGTAGGCAGAGAACATACAGAACACTCCCACTGTTCACCAGTTACGTTAACGTCCCACTATGGAATAGGTGGTGAGGCAATTGCCATGCATCGGGCACATGTCCAGCCACCGAACCACTAATAGAAAATCTAAATTAGAAATTTTTATAGTGTTCGACCCGGGAATCGAACACGGGACCTCCCGATCGGCAGTCGCGCTTGCAACCAACACGACCAACGAGGCAGTCAGGCAGGCAGTCACAACTCAACCTTTATTGTAACACAGCGCAATATGTTCTAAGTAAATATATCGTAACTTATGTACGTAGTACAGTTCCACGTTTCAACAGGTACCGTACCCCTATGAAAAGTTCGTTAGTATATAGCCGTTCGCCGGGCACATATACAGATTCCGAGACTACTAGAAAATCTAAATTAGAAAAGTGCCCGACCAATATATGAACCTATGACCTCTTGGTCAGCTGACGCACTTACAATTAACATGACTAGCGAGACAGTCAAATTGCAAATATCATTACAATAATATGATTTAATATAATGAACTATCATTATAAATTACTGATTTGTTAAATTAAACATACAGCAAAATTTCGAACAACTTACCCTTGGCGATCGAGCGGTAGAGAAGAATCAACAAGATCCCGAGGCGGGGCGATAGGTCCCAGATTCAAATGCAGTCCCTTGGAACTGCCGGAACCTCCACTGCCGCCGTCGAAATTCAGCGTCAACTTTGCTTTATGCTTGTTTCCTGAAACGAAACAGAAATATGATTAATAATACCACAAAAGTAAATATACAATAAGGAAAATTTAAAAATATATATGGTTGGGTCGGGTGTACTTAAGACGTCAAATCACATAAGCATCTCTACAAAAGGAAATACCACTGAAACCATATTAAATTCACTAGACGCCGTCTCCCATTAAACGTCAAACCACAAAACCGTCCTGTACATCCTAATTTGACTGAACGCTTACAAATTGCTCGCAACGTGTACAGGAAAAAGTTGCCTCAAAAAGCACTCAAGCAAATTAAATATTGGGGGCGTTGGGCTACATAAGTTTGTGTGTAGTAATCCGGAGTCATACGTCTTAATCGGCATAATTTGGTGTCGGTCGGTTCGAGTTAGTAATACGCAACAATGTGAACTGACACACCCTAGATGCTATTCTTCTCTTTTGCAAAAACAGACCTGGTGTGATTTGTACAATTTAATGATTGTTTCTGTGTAGACAAACGCAAAAAATAATAGGGACATAAAATAAACGTCCACTAAATTAAATGATCAAATCTGCTAATGACTGTACGTTGCATTTAACATATTTAATACAAATTACATAAATATACTAAAGCTTAAGTGGAACTTGTTAAAAAGTTTTATACCAACCTTGATTTAAGTCTTGTACACTCTGACTAGATGATGCATTGGAGATAGCTTCTCCAAAATCGTTGTTTAGTTGCAGGGATTGGCCCCTTAACTTTCGTCGTAACTTAGGCATATCGAATGGTAGCGATCGCAAGTCCACTTCCGCTTCGGCGCGTCGCCGTCGCAGTTTCGGCATATCAAAAGGAAGATCTGTCAAATCGGCATCCTCATTTTTCCGCTCTTCTTCCATATTACTGTTTTTGAAGTTAATGAATGCATTTCGCGAATCAACACCTTCTCGTGAATGAATTGATATACCACTATCAGATCCTTGAATTTCTGTATCACCAGGTGTTGAGTGCCTAAACGTGAGGTTCAAAAGATTTCTGTTTTGCAAAGCACGCCTTTTTGGTTTAGGTGCTATCTCTACTGTAGTTTGAATAGTTGTACTTCCAGTTTCAGCATCCTCAGGAGAAACTTTTTGAGAGTTATTGTTCTTGTTATTATCAGACGTTTCCGACGCCGGCTCTTGAGAAGATTTATCAGATATGGGGCTTAGAATGTGCAGCTTATTCGGGTGATGTCCAAACCCCGACATTTGCATGTGATGTGATTTTGTAAAAGGTACATTTCCTGAATCGGAACTGTGTGAACTGAGGGAAGATGAATGTCGACTTTCAGAGCTACTGCTACTTCTATCCCCTTCGCTGTTACTGCTTCGCAATGACTCCATGCTCCCACCGCTACTGCTGGTAGCCATGCTTTCTGTGCTTGAATATTTACGTCGCGGGCGAGCAATGCTGGGCCTGCCTTTAAACTCCATTATAGGGCCGACCCCCTTAGGCCCCGTGTACCGATTCAGTTCTGGTGTGTCAGAATCGGATGTGGGTCGACCCTTAATCTCTAAAAAAATACCGTCCTTTGATTGTCCCCTTTCTTCTTCACCATCTCGAGATTCACGACTGGAGTCTCTTAAACGTCCAACATCAAGTTCAGTTGAAACTGAGGCTTTTACATCAGCTATGCTCGCATCACTGCTAGTAGGAGTATCCCGAGCACGAAGTGATTTTACAGGCAATCTTAAGTCCTTAAGTCGGGGATGTGCTGGCTGCGACTGAGGCAAGTTTGGGGCACTTTTTATACTGTTCATCGCTGATCCATCCTTCTGTTGAAATTTTGTCGGCAATGGTGCAGTTGATGGGGGTGAAGGTGTATAACCACGTAGTGGTAATTGCGATGTGGACGCTGTACAATCTTCTTCTTCAATGTGTACTTTTTCTAATTCTTCCGATAAAGCAGATGCATTACTCTCGTTCTCTCTCTTTTGACGTATCGTGGGAATCTTTGAGCGACGAACGCTATCAGTTTTCATAGTCACCTTACGACGACCTTTATAGTCTGGTTCACTTCGTTCAACTGCTTCGAAAGCAGATGATGCGGAGGATATAACTTTGCGTTCTTCAGCTTGGAGGAGCGCTGGGTGGTTGCTAACACGGTCAAAATCGTCCAAATCATCATCGGAACGTGCTATTTTACAATCGAACGCTGTTTCATAAATCTGTCGAGTGGTCATTTCTTGCGGCCAGCGTGGCAGAGGAGCCGGCACGTAAAAGACGCTACGAGATGGCCGGTGCTCCTCTACATCGTCGGGCGCGGCGCACGCGCAGCCGGCCGCGTCGCGCCCGCGACGCCTCGGCGGCATCCACGCGCTCTCCCCGGACGAAGATGACGACCGCTCTAGCTCACGGAAGCCATCCTCCGCCACCGAGAATCTTTTCGGTAAGTTGGGTCGTTGAGCGACGTGAGGAGCGTCAAGACTCGCAGATTTTCTGTATCGTGGTCCACGAGAAGATGATGTAGAGGTCACTGTAGGGGCTGATGGAGCTGGCGGGGGAGGCGCTGTCTTAAACAGGTCGCCGTAGTAATAAGGGCTTGGATTTCTACGTGGTGCGTTGGCGTATCTTGGATCAGAGCGGGCGCTATCTGGAGAATGTAGAGACGGTGCAGTAGCAAAAGGATCAAATTCACCGAACTCGTCTTCCTCTCCGTCAGTAGATGTAGAGCGATCGTCTGACGATGTTTCTGTAACAAAAAAGGTAATACCTAAATAAAAAGCCCATAATGTATGCATTTCTCTACAAACTATCTTTATCTATTCCGGACGCAGTTCACATAACTACTATAGGTATAACCTATAGGTAGCCGTAAATATACTGAGAGTTCACACAAGATTGGAGAAACCTTTATAGATAAAATGCGAGTAGTAACGACGTGTTCCCCAGCCGTGGCTGCGCAGTCGCGACTCGTCTCAAGTAGTCGTTTAAATAAACGACCGTACCTTGCCTTTTACGTCTCTCGAGGATTCAACCGATCATAAAGACGTTATAAGTACAGACCTCATTATTTTCATCACAATAACACAAATAAAAACTCACTTATATTTTCTACGAGATAACTTTATTGCTTTACGCTTCAAATGGCTAGTTTGCAATGTTGATTATACATATACTATCGAGCTATGGTTAATTCATTAGAAATATACACGGACGAAACGAATAATATATGTATATAGTATGTAAATGTTTTTTGTTATCCAGCACAAACGAACCGACTTTCTCATTTCAATCAACCTGAAGGACTTTTAACATGCGCGGGTTAATGAATGCATTAACCCCCTTCTAACTCGTACATACGAAGCTAATGTTATTTGAAAGGCACACAGAAATACCCTAATGAGAATTCCTTGCCTTACGTAACAAACGTCTCCCTTGAATGCAATGTGAACACAAAAATGTCTGGATTTTAAATTCCTAATAAGCGACAAGCAAATATATGACAAGCAATATCAAGTACATAAATTATTTATCCATACATGATGCAAAATTAATATAGACAATTTTCCACAAATTCTAGATATATGTAATCCGAATAAATCACAACTTGGAATCAGGTAACAGAATAATGTTACGTAAATAAAACGAGTATATAAAAAAACACCGTCATTAATGCCTTGGAAACCACTACAATACTCAACATGACACCTAAAATATAAAAGCCATACAGTAACTTTGCAATGGCCTATTAGCGATATGGGATATCTAAGTGACGTCATTAGCCGACGTAATTGCTTTTCCACATGGGCGACCAGAACCCCACTTTATAGAATTGTAGCGATTAAGGTGTTAAATCTCTTTGTGACACGCACCGAGCGGTAGGTTAAAGGTAATCCGTAGTTGCAAAAGTAATTTTCAAAGACTTCATTTTAGCATTTTCACGCACAAATCGTTTTAATATCAAGTAAGTCCGTTTTAAGAACTCTTTATAATATTGAAGAGAGATAAAAAATCCGAAATAGGATATACAAAAAAGGTTTTAGATAATCACAGAAATATAAGGTTAGGGTGTACATAAGTTTATTATTAAGAATTTTATGGACTGTTATGGACCATTAACACAAGTATCATGTTTAGGGCACATGCATTTAGTCATAAATATATGCGAATTCGTTTTAAATAGCTAGTTGAAATTAATATTTCAAACAAACAAGTTCACTATCGCACTGAAATTTATGATAATATGTATTTTAAATACATATACCTACTTCTTGGCGTGATAACTATTATCATATAATCGTTATCTTATCCCAGGATAATATAAATAAAACGACCAAAACTAATGATATTATTCATATAATGCCCTCCTCGGCCGCATGAATCATAAACACCACTGACGGTGTCAAGATAACGAATGCGAATCTAAGTGGCGCTTGATCATTAACGTCGATCGCTTAATAGTTAGTTACACATGCATTGGTAGTTACATAAACACATGTTTAGCCACTCATACCTACTCATGACCGGTTAATAGAATGGAATTTTCTGTTTACATCGAATACAATAATGTTTTGAAATCTCAATACTCAGTCTGAGTCTCTATATAGCTAGTCCAGGGCGTCCAAACCTCCATGGGCTGTCAATGAAACTTTATTTCCATGTAAACAAGAATCGAACAAGAACTTCGTGTGCTAGTTGATAATATATCTAGTTGTAGCACACGATTTTTATACCACGATAAGATTAAATGAATCAGGCTCATTATTTGTCTTAGTCATGCAATTTTATCCAGGTTTTAGTAAGCAATAACATGACAAGACACAATAATCACCGCATATCAATAGTGTGATATGACAAAAGTAATAATTTATAAATATAAGTAAACTTAGTAATATAAAAACTACCTATATATGTATTTCATACTATGATATTGTATTGCACAAACGTACAATGTTCTACGGTATGACGTAAGAACAACGACGAAAGATGGCGAATGAGAATATTGACATAATAAAACGCATTTAACATCGACGTTCTACAGACCATCATGATGACGATAATACCCAGTGGACTCTACCGGAACCTGAAGGCCTCTATGGGATGCTCCATCCAGTTGCTATTTCTTGTAAACTTGAAATACGTCATTGCCAATATAACGTGGGACATTTATAATTATTCGATTTGTTAACGCTCATAACGATTGGCTACCAGCAGTCTCAAATCCAAGTCTTGACCGCTCTCGTCTATGTCAATATCGACAGCGCTTGCGATAATGACGCCAGCGCGTCTGCGATACGGACGCATCAATAGCGCGATTTACGTAATATGGAGAACAATACAGAATAATTACCTTAAAGTTTACGTAAAACATGCGTCACTATAAACTTTGGCAGGTACAATGTAATTTAACGTACGACCACTCATTACCGAACGCTGTCTAGAACATTCTGTCGAGAAATACTACCCTTGTATCAATGTCTCCTGCAATCAAGTGCTTGGTCCGTTCTGGTAGTCCAAATTTTCTAATAATTGTAATGCACATAAGAACTATGAGAGGACGAGAATCACATCTATGAATTATCCCGAATACATTAAACATTATTTAGAATAAAGACTTAATTTTTTGTCAATTAACTCGTTCTATGCTTCCATAATTTCCTATCGCACTCATTTTTTGCTAGCCAATTACTTAGAACATCAAAATGTTCAGAGTATTACACGTGGCTTATCTGTATTAATATAGCCGTACTCGTGTTACACATACGCTTGCATTGCGAACACATCTGTATATTTCATGCTAGACTTGCTCGTGATCACTGCAAACCATTCCTGGTATTAATGTGAGAGGAAAAAAAATCATAGTTGAAAGCGTTTCGCAATTAATCCTCTGTGTACACAACGGGACATTTTCCCAGTCTAGACGCGAACGGACGGAAAAAGGTCTGATTAAAGCCTCCCATTGTTTTGCAACGCCACTGCGGCCGTTATTAGCCCGGGCCTATAATCTTTATGAAATACCCAGCTCTGCCGGTTGTCACGTTCGAAAATTGTGTTGTAACTCGCTGACGTATGTGCCTGGTGACGTCACGACCCTAAAAACAGTGATTGGCCAAAATTTTTACACCAAACCCGCTGGCACTAGAGATATACATCACTTGCTTCATATTAACAGAAAATATTGATAGTCGACTTATCTGTAAGATAAAATGTAGAGCATTCCAACTTTTGTTCAATAAAACTATGTATTTGGTTTCCAGCGACGTTGTACAAAATCTATCGACTCGAAGTATTCAGTGCGAGCCCATTTTGATTCATGACTGAATATTACCTTCGACGGTTATGTAGCAGATTGGCTCTATCCGCCCGTTCATGAAGGCTTTCATCGCCGCTAGTTGCTTCGTTTCAATTGAAATCGTAAGCATGCGAAGTTTCTGTGGCGTCCCTGTATGGATTCATTGTTGTTGAGCTTTATTTCTATTTGAAAATTTTATCAAAAGAACATACATACTTAAGTGTAATTCTTTTTATTTTATATGGTATTCAACTGAATTACATTGAACTATGAAATCACTAATGAAATTAACCTACGTACGAGTTAGGAGATGTGAAAATTGTTTTTATAATTTTTGAGTCGTTCACAAGTTCAAGGGAATCACTATCTTTATACTGCTGATAAAATTAACATTCATTTTACAACAAGTGTCGAGTATTAACAGATTTGTTGAACAAAAAATATTCTATCGCAAATTTGAAGATACCGGAGCATGCCAACGTATTTTTTTTCCAAAGGCGTACATAGAGGCAGGACTAGATACACGCTCGTTCTAGCCACAAGAACAATAGCTTACACGGCCTCATAGTGATTGTTGTCAGAAGAAAAGCCTCTTTGTGCTCACGAATAGGTCTCGTATAAGCGGAAGTGTGGAATTAGTTGACACGATTCTAAAAAAAAATATTTAACTCGACACATTGTCATCTACCACAATTATACAGGAAAAAATATCCACTCCAATGTGAATTCATCCACGTGTTAATATTATGCTAATAAAATTAGATAAACATGTGTCAATACCGGTTGTATTTCTCAATAATGTCAATACTAATATAATATTAAAGTAAGACGTTTAATAATTAATTGCATTTGAGACTACAATAAATAATAGCTAATGTACACAAGCAGGTATTAGAAGAGGTATAGAATTTAACCACATGTTGATACTGCTTTGTCGTAAGTAATAATTTTGAGGCATTTAGAAACGACGTTACAATATCGGTCAACGCCACGCATACATGCAACGAACACGCTGTTACAACACCAACGGATATGGGGATTCGGATTTCATCAAAACAGCAAATAGAGCTTAAACAATTATCTATTAGACATAAACAATACGAATAAAATAATTCCATAGGTATGCATTGCACAAACCGAAATTATCGTCGGGCTGAGTTTCGTAATTGGTGCTTATCAATGAACTGCGCGTGAGAAATCACGTTTGGAACATTCAATGTGTTTGAAGATTGATGAACAGACTTACCAGATTCGTAATAAGGTTGCGAACGGTGTCGCGGTTGTCTGTCTTGCTTCAGTGGAGCAGATGGGGCCGGCTCGGGCGGCGACTCAGCTGATCCTTCAGGAGCGCTTTCAGGACTGCGTCGCGACACGCCGGGCGCGGACAAATCAAAGTCCGTCCGCCGTGCCGATTCGTAGTCGGCGCGTCGCCGTGCCGATTCCGGGTCGAAGGCACGCCGTCCCGAATCGCCGTCGTACTCCCTGGCGTAGTACCGTCTGTTCGACTCGTACTCGTACGGCCGCTTGCACGAGTCAAAGTCGTAATTGTGACGGCGAGAGTCGTACCGCCATCTAGACGCTTCGGGCGAGCGGCGAGTTTCGCGCGATCTGCGGCTGCGTTGTGGCGATCGCCTCGCTGTGTCTCTCGGTGTGCAGTACGCTTCTATGAATTCAACCTGTAACAATGATAATCCCTAATTACTTGATCGAATTTCAGAAAAACTCCAGAAGAAATAATTATGAATATAAATATCAATCACGATAAATGTGACGTACATAACTCATATAAAAAGACTACGAGAGCTTGTGCATCTATGCATAACATAGCGGTATTCCCTAGTTAACGGAAATATTACCGATAAACAATGTTTAGTACTAAGTAAAGGTGATTACGTCGTCGTTTCCATTTGTAGGATAGGTTAACAATCAGTTAACATTTAACTAGGCCTGCATGCTAAATGTTAAATGCCCTTATACTTCCCGAATACTTCAATAACATATTACGTAACAACTTCGAATGCTACTTATTTGCTTTTCACCGCTGGACACAAGCCTCCTGCAAGAGTACAAAGCCTGAAACCATTTTCACCACGCTACTATAGTTGGCAAATCCTGCATTGGCTGCCAGCCTTTAAGTCGGAAGTTTTAATACCGTTCTTGACGTTTCCAAGGACATTTAAATCATTGTTTCCTAACGATAACAACAAGGAACGATCTCTAAACATCCTTTCGTGACATGGAACATCCTCTCGTGGACATTACCGTCAGCGCTCCACCGCGCCCGTTTATTCAAATTACAGAACGATTGGAATATTCAAACTTGTCCGAGTTAGCGTGCTTCGGACACAGTTCAATTACAGATACTCTAACCCGCATAAGGACGCAAAATTATGAATTTCAGGGTTGTTTTACAATGGTTAAATGGGACGAGGGACGGCCGATGCTATGTGACTATTAGTTGTGAAGAAGCCCTTCATCACGAAAGTCGATTATGTGGCAGAGCAAAGTGGTAATAAAATGCAGCGGTCACATATCCGGGGCCCGTAACGGTCGGTTGGGCGTCTCACCCCTCGGCCGGGTATCATTACCGTGCCCGTTTGTGTTTATGAGGACGGATATAAAGAATATTATGAGATATTGTGCTTGCATTCGCAATACGATGAGGTGATAACATTTAAAGACCGCGCCAAATTTAGTCGCCGGACAAATTTTACTGAACACACCACCACGGAAAATGTTTCGTTTTTTTGTTGCTTAAACGACACTAGAATGTAGTTTATATAAATGTACACATCATACTCCCGATTCGAGGCAAAGAATACTACAAATGTAACACATCTCCCTACGAATAAAGAGAACTCAAAAAAAATTCAAGCACAATAGAATACAGCATAAAACGTATTATAACTTAAAGCGGGTCTGTCTGAAAAGGACCAGTGACCGATATGGCTACTCGTATATCTCCTTACTGTTATTGTTATGGCAATGAAGATATCTATCGAAATTAAAATAAGTATGTCGCGTCATTAGATCCGGTGATGGGTTCCCGCTTCAGCACCTCCTGTCATCGAGGGTTCTTTGCGAAACGCGCTCGTTAAGGGCGAATTTGCCACTTAAATTCATTTAACCTCGTGAATTTGTTTTCGTAAACGCCGAGTTCAATGTACCTACGGCAACTTACGTAATCGTTTGCGTAATGTGACACACAAGTGTTCACACCTACATACACACGAAATAAAAAAAAGTATGATTAACACTGTCTAATACCTATGTATTAAAACTATGTATGAACAGTTGGTACATAATAACAGTTGTGTATATAAGTATAATTTACCATATATAATAAAATAAACATACAAGGTACTCATTAAGCGGTGTGGGGGAGAAGTTAAAAAGAAAATAAAGGACTGTGAACCGGTTCTACGAAACTGCCCGGAGGCCTGTTCTTTATTCAAACTTTTACCATTGAGAGGAGCCTCATCTGGCGCATTGTTTAACGATTCCTTGCTACGCATGAAAATTTATTTACATAATTAAACATCGGCCGCGCCACCCCCGTTTTGATTTGCGATGTCTACAACGATTTCTGCGAGCCATTTGCATATTTTGCCTCAACGCTTAATTAGAACTCACAGGAAACGCACTCTCTATTTATTTTCTTCTCAATTGAACAAAATCTTTATCAAATTAAAAAAAAACCTACAATATCTGCATTGCAGCGGGTATTTTTTAAATGTAAATTGAAATCAATGTAAATTGAAACCCTAGGATCTCAACCAGAAATACTATTATAAAATTAAACCACATAATAAAATCGATATAGCCAACGAATGTTACCTAAAAACACTATTCCACTTGAATGTATCCCGATTTTATTAACCAATTCAAATCAATGCCACCGTTGAATCGGAAGGGTTAGTTCGAGGGGATCAAATTGGATTCAACTCAAGCGCACATGTTCTCTGCCTATTCATCAAGCGCAACGCTTAATAGGGGAATAGTGAATATAACTCACTTCCTGTACAACTCATATGGACATGGTACTATACTTGTAACCAGTGCTAATAGCCGACTTCCCGCCGTAATAGGGAAGCCGGTTGGACACGACAAGGACCCAATTTTTATTGATATTACTACTACACGTACTTCCGTACGAACGGCTATAATTGTTACACACGACGACGTCGCGATACGATAAGTTGTTTCACTAACGATGCGTAAACAAAAAGTGTAAGTAACTATAGCAAGATTTCATGACATCTTGTTAAAATGCACATGAGCATCATTATATCCTATCAAGTAATATTTAGTCCATAATTGATGACATTAAACACATTATTAGTAATAAAGCCACCAAGAAAAATGAAATTAGAAAGAAATTGCAAGGTGTTATGATGTTACATTTAAATTTATCGTAATATTCGTAATAAAGACGCCCGTGGAGCTGGTTTCCGTAACACCACAAGTAACGCTTGCATACGTAAGTCGAAATCAGATAAATCGTGACATGTAAATAAAATCGATATGAATCATGATAATACTTATCGAAATTGACATAAGCGATCGATAGGCAAAATTACCACCAACGTTTACAAAGCTATCACTGTTACTATATTGATTATCAGAAACGTATATAACGTATTGCGTAAAAATAGGTCTGTTAAAATATTACTATAACACAACGACATCGTAAGAAAACTGCCATACATTAACACTTTGCATAATTCTATCTACAGTAGATACGTAAAATCTACCAGTCCACTTTTGACCAATGAAATGGGCTTAACAATTATGAGAGATGAATGAATCAAATAACTAATGTTAAAACGGTTGGCGATAATTAAGTAGATAAAGTAGGAAACATTATTTCATCACTTACTTTCCAATTGACCCATTAATCAGTTTTTAATATGTATGTTAAATGAACAATTACTTAAATAAAAAACAATTTAATCTACTCATATCACACAATAAGGTATCTTTAAAGAACTTTGGAGAATACAAGATAAGAGAGTTCAAAGCTTAATTAAATCGACAATAATATTTTAAGTAAAATCGTAAAACTGTAATCTACAGTCGGCGCTGAAAAACAAATGATAATTGCAATATTGATAGACTTATCTAGTGTAAATTTGAAGACATAAGGTGCGTTTTGCACGGTGTTTTGTGACTAAAAAATTAAATCTTTATTTATACAGCAACACTACTGTATTACTTTATCCAAATTTAAATAAGAATATGAACAAAGGAAACGCATTTCGTAGTTTGACAGTTAAAAGTTGACTACCACCCCGGAAATTAAACAATTAAGAAACTCTTTGTTCATATCGTGCTTAAAACACATAGTGACTGAAGACTGAAATGGTTAATAAACGTACATGGCAATAATAAAATCCAATGTCACGATGCAAAGAAAGTGTAAGCTTTCAACAATTCCGGGTTCGCCCAGCAATGAGTAAGCCGAAGAGTATGAAGGATGTGGAACAAGACGTAGCTTTCAGACGGCATATGACTCACCGGCCGGGCCTAATGTATTAATACCGGAGACACGCCTCTCGGCGTCCCGGCCCAAAATAGTACGCTTAGTGTCGCGTGACATACACAAAAAGAACGTCTCGTAGGTCAAATTAGTACGCCATGAAAAAAATCCACATACCAGCATTACATTGGTTCAGGTTTTAAATGTCAACATCAACATTGTAACGTGTTGAGTGAATTACATTAGGAAACCGTCGCTAAAACAATGGACTCCAAATAAGTCAACAGGATAGCCAGGTATATATACATACAATGTGGTGCACAGCAAAAAATTAGACGGCATGTGTTAAAAATTAGGAGGTGCACGACTCGGGTGAATCATTAACGTCTGCCACGGACTTTGTTTACGATAGTAACAAACTACGTCGTTATCTTGAGAACAAAAATGTACTTCAAAGACATCTCTGAAAAGCAAACATGCTAATGAAAAATAAATAACATAGGTTTAACTTTGTGGTGTATAAAAGATAAATTGGAAAGCACCCAACGTTCGTTCGTAAATTAAATTCATAAGCCGATTAAGATGAAATGTTTGCTTTGCAAAATAATTATCTATCTAGGTAATTATTGTTATCGGTTATAAGTACCCATCAGCTGAGTTGGAGGTCAAACAAAAAACAAAGAAAGATGTATCAAAATGAAACACAACAGCCAAAAAGCAAATAATTCAGACAATTGACACCAGAATATTTCAACACGAAAATCTAGAAAAAGCAGTAAGCCTCGTTAAAACTGAACTGCGTCGAGTAGACAATTGGCACGGTCATTCCTATACCACCAACCTCTGTCTGGTCACGTTCTGCAAACCAGAGACAGCAAACAGGTTCCGTGCAACCGAATTAAACAGATTGTTTTTTATTTTCACTTTCATAAGCCATACCAGGCGTGTTTTCAATTATATGAGGCTCGCAGGCTTGTGGTATTGTGATGTTATGTACGTTATTCATATCTTTAGGTCCATAGATTGCACTCATACTTCAGTATGTAAGTGTCAGATCTACATCGCTCTTATTAAGAATTATATTCTAATGAGGAAGTGCCTACATAAGAGTTTGCTTAAAGCGTTAAGCTCACTTATCCAAATTATACAAACAATTGTTGCAAACGACAAAACAAGCGGAGGGAGGAAATAAGCTTAATTACTAAGTTGCCAGTCCGAGTCCAAAGGGCCGGGGGCTCCTCAAGTAGACCCTCACAAATGTTTCAATGAAGGGTGCAATTATGGAAGAAATTTCCACACTTCTCAAGAATCCTATTGCCCTTTAAATATTTCGTCATTTAAAATTACAATTAGAATATTAGATAGAACTCCTCCCGTTCTTTGACACCAAAACGTCCAATATTTACGAGTTGTTGAATTGTTCATGTTTTAAAAAGTTATGTTTGCTGGGCTTCATATTGTTCTGTATTTCAGCGACCGTAAGATAAGCTTAATCTAAAACGATATTTTCGAATATCATTCCAAAAATTCCGTTCAAAAGACCGGAAGTAAATCAACGTTAATAACAAAGATACAAAAGCGAGAAAACGGAATTGGTTAACTTGTTTAGCACCTATTGAATATTTGTCATGAAATAAGTCAATGTAGACATACTTATTATGTCTATTTTCGTATACTCTCAACTTACAATTTTTAAAAGTTTGTTATTAATATCAAGCATTTGGATTAAAGAAATGCGTTCGTACGACTAAAACAATGTGTTATTGCCACGTGAATACAAAAAACCAGTCAGAATATTTTAATTCTTTGGCATTTTTATTTCGGTTCATCTAAATGTGTAACATTTGAGTCCGAAGCGTTTTTCGAATGAAAGATTGCATTCGTGTATCGAAACAAACTTTGCTCTTTGAACTTCCTAACTAAGTTAAGTCAACCCGAGGGATCGGCGGAGCGTTTTAATCAATATCTACTACTGTCCCGATTTAACTTTGCTTTGGTTTTATTTATTGGATTCTATTCACTCCTGAAACTAAAGAATGTTATAGAACATATTGAGGAAGTTTTAAGCTATGCTGATATATAAAATTATATAGACCTTCACCAGACGTCAATGTACCTTTAACGTGTATATTCGATTCGATCATAGAAATACTCTGTCCCTTCTTATAAAATCTGGGTACGGTTGAGCGATGCAGGAAAGATACATTTTTAAATTACAATATGGTGATGGTATGTAACAATATTAATTGTAATTAAAATTGTTAAGTAATATAAAAATAACTTTGGTTCGATATTAAATAAGCATCCAGTATCTTTTAATAAAATTAGTAAATATAAAACAAGGTAAATGCTTACAAATTAGAAATCTTTATAAGTGAAGTAAATACTGTACAAGGTACGACCGTACGACAGCAGAATGACACAAAGCATTCTATTGAATCCCAAAGATACAAGTGGACATGAACTGCAACCAGTAAAGAAGAATTAAATGATCAGTGGTACAGTATAGTAAGCAAACAGCACAGTATAAGACAATGAATTCATGCTTGTTTGCGAGAGGTACGAGTATTGATAGAGTTTGAGTAGAAAAACGAATCATATGCCAGGTTCATATAAAAAACTACATTAACCATTCGGCACCAGGTTACATGCACATCCAAAAAATGCATAATAAGGAATGGGTAACTCACCACATGCACTACCAAAATCCACTGAGCAATCTGTTTCATTTTTGACATCAACTTTTTGTTAGAAGGCATTGTTAGAATCACTATAAAACAGGTAGGAATGGAAGGAATTCACAAATAGCATAAGACGATCATCAACTATATCGACCGTTTCACTAGTGACACGCATACATGTGTACCGTAAAACTAATACACTTTCACGCAAACTTGTTCAATGCACACAAATGTTTGTAATAGTTGCTTATCTCGTCAGTTCCTGGCTATAGTCTAAGCGTTATGCAGTAAAATCTGCGATATTAACGCCTAAATCGATTCGGTTACCCACTTGACGAGTCCAACCGTAGACTGACAACACAGCTCAAACACTATACGCGAATGTGTAAAACGGTGACTCATCGCCCCGCATACTCTTTACCGAGGCTTGAGTCATCGCGTGGTAAAATAACCTAACAGCCTTGCAGCGCTTCGGCAAAATACCACGTCAAATACAAGCATAAACCGTCCACAGTTCTAAAGCGCTTAAGTGCTTTGTTGCTCGAAACCGACTCCATTAATACCTCGCAGTCGCACGTGTCCCTGGTTTTGCTCGGTTATTTTGAGTTTTATTAAGAAGGTATAGAGTGGAAAGTATGTAGTTGTGAAAGGCGCTTGGTAACGTAACGCAAACACTCGCGTTTGAAATTCGACTTGTTATGTTGAATTACGACTCGACTAGGTCGAATGCCGTTTTGAGGTCGTTTACGCGGTAGATACGCTCGCGACTCGCGCTTGTCTCTTTGGAGTAGTGATAAAAAAACTAGAATGAGTAATCGAGCCGTATTTGGAATGTCACCTTGATTTCTAATGCGTAATTAAAATATCTATAACAATCCAAACAGCTTGTAGCAATCGCATTTCGAAACCAATGAACGAAACGAACGTTACATTAAGTAGTGTGCTCCTATTGACAGATCTGGCCAAGAGAAAGTTTATACCAAAAATATCATACATGTTATGTAGGACTAAAATTGTTGATAAATAGCACGAACATTAAAACGATTCTGTAAATACACATACTAAAATTAAACAAGGTAATACATTTATTAACTTTAAATAAAAAATCAAATTTAAACCGTTTTATTCCTAATTTGGTTAGAATATCGAAATAACTGAATAACCTTTTTCGCTGTTCGTCACTCAGCTTATACCACAATTATCACAAACTTTAATATGTATAATAAATTCACATGTTACAATATTGTTTCGTTCCTTTTGTCCGCATTGGGTTTATTTGCGAAAAACAGAGGTACACGTTTAGGTAGGTACTATAAAATAAAAGAGCATTTAAAACAAAAGTATTTATTCCCTTTACCGTGTATGATAGTTTACCCAAAGTTTAATGATCCAGCATAAAATTATTACTCTTTATTGTCATCGTTAAGCGATAACATGAAAAGTAATGTTCGTTTGTTTATTATTACCTATTTAATTTTTTCATAATCAATCATATACTATAAATAAATTAATAAATAAGTGCATACTTCATCAAAAATACATTTTAATTGAACTATTCTTAACTATTTTTGTTTAGCACGTAAATCTGACACGGTATAATAATGTTATGCGCGTGTGTAAGATTAAATTATCATATAATGATGAAAGAAACGTAAGGAAACAAATTGTATATACGATGTTCATATGTATGTGAAATTATAATATTTGTTTATTAAATATGTATTTTTAAATTGAATTCTTTCGCTGTTTAATTGTACTTTCAACCCACAACATTACAGTTTGCAAAGGTGACTTGTGAACAATTATCATGTATAAATTCCTGGCCAAGTGTTAACTACTTGTAAGTTGCAACGGAGTAAAGTGTCATAAACAAGCTCTTAACAATTTTGTTACCGCGATAACAAATACAAGTAAATAAAGGAATTATTACTTTTCTCCCCATTGTGTTAGAGGTCTATTCATAAAAGCAACTGATAACGAAGAGAGACCAATGTACTGTCGATACTTCGCTCTTGACTTTACTAGCTTAGAGATTAGGATAAAAATATTATGAGTCAGAATTTCGAAAGCACTTTCAGTAAAATTTGTTCAGCGGTGTTGGAGACTTGTTAATTATTAAATTGTAACATTAAACGATTGATATTAAATGATTGTAATAATTAATGATTGATGTAATATTAAATAAAAGAGTTTGTAAGGATTTTATAGGATTTACTTTTAAGAACGATATTTCTACTCTCTAAAAGGAAACTATGTTCTGATTGATGTTTAACCAGACAAGTCTAATGATGTTTGTTGTACAATAACTTAGAATGGATTACATTATTTAAGCGCAAGGAACTCCAAATGAATAAGCGCATGGAATAACCATTTTTAAAGGATGACATAATCACGCCACGGGTCGATGCACCAACGAACTTGACACGACGATAAAGCATACGATATGTTATAATAAAGAAGGTATAAATTTAAACATCTTTTATTTAATTTTTTATAAGGTTCTCCACCGGGAGTAAACAGTGAAAATGTGGTAGAATAAATTATTAAATCGTAATTTGTTAAGTTGTACGTCACTTGAGTAATTTTTTACAAAGATTTTTCCACCTTCGGATACGTGAAATTATTAAGTATAACAAAGCAACTATCTTTATAAGGATTAATAATAAAATATTGACTGTCTCGTTGGTCGTGTTGGTTGCAGTTGCGACTGCCGATCGAGAGGTCCCGGGTTCGATTCCCGGGTCGAACACTACAAAATTTTCTAATTTAGATTTTCTAG
>DWEI01001074.1:0-17984 GCA_018245875.1 Mysoria ambigua | reverse complement strand
TGTGGTCGACTTATCTGCGGTTGATCACAGATGTCCATGGGCTGCAGTAGCCACTTACCATCAAGTGGACTGCAGGCCCGTCCTCTACTTCCTTATTATAAAAAAAAATTACATTAATTCCATAACTTCATTCATATTAGAGTGATGTTAAATTTAAATTCCCAATAATAACGTCCAGGAATATTTAACGCGGTAAAAAAAAACCGCCAATGGATTCATTAAGACACTGTTACATAAATATACGCAAATCGACAAATTTCCAAGTTACGGTGCTGTTATAAAATGGCAAAATAACTTTCACGCTCGGCCATTCGCAACACTCGTCCGAAGGTCAATGTCTGCGGCAAAAAACAAATCGACGCTTTGAAAATCTATACAAATCGGACGAGAGGCGTCGCGACCGTTGGGGGTTTTCTCTCTCGGCCGCGTTCAGTTTTTCATTTGCGATATGTTCGAACGTTTCCACGTGGATTGTACCGGAGACTTTACAGTTTCCTGTTCGATCGACGTATTGTCCATTTTGTTGTCCATTGCTCATTTCATTCGGTTCACGTTCACGTGACGTGCATCTGGATTTTAGTAGATGGCGTGAAAGTAAAATGTTTCCATGCACAAGTAGATTTTGGTTGCGATGATCCGAATTGAATATTGCGTTCTTAAAAGTTAAAAAAATGAAAGGGAAAACGAAAAAGTGATATTTACTAATCACTTTATAAGAATTTTCGTTGTACACAACCATTGTTATCTGTGATAATATAGTAGTACAATTATTTATATATACAGTAGTACAATTAGATATTTATACAGCATACATTTGCGAAACATTTCCAAGTATAAAATAGCATAAATTGGAGCTGTAATAACTGAATTGAACGTAAAATTGCATTAATTAAAGTTATACTTATTGAATTAAACATAAAATCGCATCAAGCGGGCAATGAAATTAACTGCAAAATAGCATTAATTAAAATTGCAACGGCACACTTACGAGTGGTGGTGGTTGTTATAGATGTATTTCACATCTGTATCAGTGTCATCGGTGATGCTATCGCTGTGTATGAAACGGCCGACGTGCACCGTTACCGCTGCATTGCTTGACGAAACAGGAAGTTGGCAAATGACAGTCCACTAATGAGGTGGTTCGGTTTGATCGTACCGAGACGCTCGACGGTGTTGTCTATGCGTACATTCAAACGGAGCGCGCTTATGTGTATGTACGTATGTGTGTGTGTGCGTGTGTGTGTGGGTGAGTGCGCGCGTGCACGTGTGTGATAATTGAAAAGTCCCCAGTAAATAATTTTTAACACCTGCCACCTACTAAATTAAGTTGTAAAAAGCTACTCCAAACAAAATTATTCAACGGTGTTGCCTGTGTAAATGTAAAATTCCCGTATTATTGACTCGGCAAAGATGACAAATACATTAAATTTTAATTTGGATGTTACCTATACGCGACTTAAACTTTTATTTCTGTAACTTGTTATTTCTGTGTATATAATGTTTGAAATGTGTTATGAATCCGTGTAGAAGTTTATATTGTCGACACAAATACATGATTGCGTGTATATAAAAACCTGTTACGTCTATATACAGTTGGCCGAGAATGGTATTTATAATATCGTGCAACACACAGACGTTTCGCTGGTCGGCTCGGATTGCCATCCTGCTGGACGGAAAGTTTGCGGTTAAAGTACATCGGTTTCATAAAGCAAAAAGGTACTTGTATTTTTCTTCTTTGTATTTTAAATAAATACATACATACATACATACCTTCACGCCAGATCCCTTACGGGGTGGGCAGAGAACACGAAGTGCTAAATATCTCTATCCTTACAGACTTGCCGCGCCTACTCCACATTCATAACTCTTTTCATACATGCACGCCGGTTTCGGAGACTTCTGACTCCCCCATCATCATAGGTGAGTCTTGGCCTCCCTCGGCACCTGCGTCCCTCAACGTTCGCATTGTACATCTTCTTCGTAATTCTTTCATCAGCCATTCTCTTTTGAATAATTCAGATAATAATTCACTGGCTGAAAAGAGTGTTGAAGAGAGTGCGGAAAAACGACGTCATGTCTGTGAAGCTAGAGATGTGTAGCACTCGATGTTCTCTGCCTATCCTGTAGAGGACCTGGCTCTAAGATATAACATTAACTGACACCTTCCATAAACATTTGTCTACATAGTCGTATTTTAACTTTTTTGTGTCATAGTTTGGTTCAAGTCAACCTATGAACAACATTTTAAAGTATGGCCCCTGTAATGCTATCAACATGTGGATTAATCAGAAACACCGTCTCGCAAATATTTTGTATACCGTATTCTGTAGACGACAATAATTCTTATTGCCACACGTTTAAGTGTCATTAACGCCTACACATCTGAAGGATTAGTTGAACAAGATATGGACACCATGATTTTTTTACTGCAGGATGATTAAACGCCAATGGTATGGCTACATGACGCCGGTGATCATATTGAGGCCCAAACTAAATGTAAGATCGAGTTAGTATGATAGACACACGCGATTATTTGGGCTGCAGTTACCAATTCCAAAGCTACTGAAGAGTGAGGCTGGAGCAGAGTTAAAAGTGTTGATAATGAGGTACTTATCAAAATAGTATATGCATATAGGTCAATATGTTCAGAGAAGATAGACATTTAATAATATAAAGCGCGAATTGATTCACGCCGCATGAAATTGTAAATAATACAATTCACTAACAAAGGATATGAGTATAGATTGTTTTGTATCGAGATGAGGTCTTGCAGCGCGCGCCGGCCGGCGTCGATGCGGAAGTGAATCTTTCCTCGGAAATTTCATTTGCCTCTGTGTACATACCGCTCGTTAGCGTGTGTTCAAGTTCGAGGCTATCCACATTCCTCGCCATCGGACGGATTCGATGTTTGGATACGTTTTCGTCCATTCAATAATAGTACATCCATCACTCTTCGGAAAGACGAAGAGTTAATTAATGTATGTTGGTCCGTATACCAAAGCGACCCAAATTATTCCAGCTGCAATTATGAGGGAATATTCGCAAACTTGAAAGCGACGGAAGCCCCACTGTAAGCCCACCGACTTCAAAGTGATTAAGCTCGGTTTCATTGATTTTGTTACAGCCGAGCAAGGTTAATGGGGGGACATCTGACGAGCATAAAATATTGGAGGGCGCGCACGAGCGTTTCTTTGAAGGATGCGAATTTACGATTCCATTTATTAACCGTACTCTTGACCGAACGGCGGTGTTCCATAAACACTGGCAATTTTACATGCCCACTAGCTCGTTCGCTTGACACCGTGTCTAAACTTATTAAGTGATGGATTTAGGAAGATGATTTCTCAGTAGGGCTCGCCATACTAAATATAGCGGCCGGCCATAATTCATGTACTTATTTATTTTCGACGGCTGAAGTTGGCTTCGGTGAGTCAACAGCGGCTTTGGTCATCGCTGTTTAACATTACCACGATCGATAAACGCTGAGTGTTTTTATTTCAATTGTATATGTATTACAAGTATATGACGTCACAGGACAGTAAGAACTTTCTTGAATTTCGCACTGTTGCACATATACGCCTAATGTATTGTTTCAATTTGAGACATGAGTGGAAGGAAATTAATATCTACAAATTTTTATTTCATTAAATTAATTATGGTGTTATGTTCTTGTATGTATCTTCTCTTTTCAGTTGTTTGAAATACTTTTTAAATATGAAGATAGCCATTGTGTTATGTTCAAGACGTAAACGCAGCTAATAAATTATAATAAATTCCCATTTCTGTAAATATACGAATGAGTAACAGCATGTTCATCAACTCGTATTTTCAATAGCCACATCGCGAAAATTCCATTGATCGCTAGCCACACGGGAAGTTTCCACAGCTCGGTTGTAACAGCCTCGTGTACCACAACACGATTTGTTTCCAGGGCTTACGTAACAGTGCGCGAAATATGCACATTGTTGTCTGTTTTTTTTGCACTAGTTCAATGCCATTCTCATTGGCGCTCGCCTCGCTGAGTACATGTTTGCGATGTTACTTAATCGATAATTGCAACTCCCGTTTAAACATCGATTATGATATTGATTGTTTCAATGTAACCGCTGTCATGGAAATTTTTGGGGCGGAGTAAGAATGTGTTCTCGGATTCTGTGTCTTGCTTGGCGCGTCTTGCTTCGGCACATTACCCATTACCCTGGCAGTCTGTAGAGAAGCGTAGGCATTGCGAGAATCTTGGCTCTGCGATACCCAATCCATGCGTAACCCTGTAAAGCTGTAATTAATTTATAGTTGACTAGAAAAGACTCATCACCTTTTCAATACTGGGACGTAAACGTAACTGGAGAAACGTGGGAGTGTACTAATACTCTTCGTGAGTTACAAGCGTGATGTTGTGCTTAATTTTTAGTAGTACGAAACGAATCCTGCTTACTGTGATTATTGTGAAATTTACAAGGGTGGCACATTTAAGGCCAACATACATACATCCTCGCATTACACTATTTCACTGAATGTGTAAGATGAAGCTATGACACAATTCGATCCACATATATCGTGAGAATGGATCGGTCGACATGAAGATAAGCAACGCTTATTGAATCGATTAGATAAAGCAAGCGGTGATACCTCGACGCGAAGATAGTGTTATTGACCGTCAAAAAGTTATCTCTACAACTGAATACATTACTGCGATGGCTCAAAAACCGTTAAAATTGTCTATTTTACTCTCCTCACTTGTGTTAATAACGTGTATGTTTGTAGATAAATACCAATGGTGATATTCCGTGAATGAGTTGACTTTCTATAGGAAATTTGCTGTTATCTGACCAAGTTTACTTTGTGACCTTCAAGTATATGGGGAAAATCGGGGCGCGTCGGCTGGTTTTTTTTCTGGGTCTGACGGCTAAGTACTCGCCGCTTGGCTTCGTGTGCAGCTTCGATCGACGATCTATCATAATTTCTTGATTTGATTGCTTCCATATTATAATATATGGAGTTTATTAACATGCCGATAGGCATATTGAGAGGTGTGGTTCCAGCTTTACGATCGATCAATAGGCCTCAATTTCTTTTAATACTACGGAATCGATTGAGCCGGAAAATAAATTTGCACAGTCCATCACGAACTGTGTCAAATCGATAATGATCATTGAGAATATAATTTATTATACGACAACTTGTTTTCAATGCAAACTTACGTTTTAATTAAATAAATGTTCTTCGAATTCAATGTTATTATGGTGTTATTTTAAAGTAACATATATGGATATACCGTTACTAATTTGAAAGAATTTGAAATAAACAATTCCATGCTAATGTTATAATTATGATAACGGATCTGTAGTTATTTGTAATAAGTACAACCCTATAGTGCAGACCCTTTAGGCACAAGTTCTTCTCATTCAGGTATGTTTACCTCATCCAAAACCCTCAAAGTGAAAATCAACGCTAGGATTAAGTAATGTAATGTAAGAAATGCAATTCTCAGTGTTATATATAAATTTCGAATATATGTATGTATGTGAATTGTATTGTATTATGCGCGTTATCTGAGCCGATAAGTTTACCTACAGCTGCATGCATCGGCCGCGTTCGTTTCCCCGTATACCGAGAGTTTTATTTTACATATAAACATTTATGCAACGCTTAGGAATTTTTGCAACAACGGTGTGAGAAATCGATATAATAGCTGGCGGGATTATGACGACAGCACGCGAAATCATTACGAACAGTTTTAATTCATTCGCAATATAATCTTGGGAGTGCGTGAGGAATGCAACAATTTCCATCTGTGGCGGTTGGTACTGCTCGCATATATTATTATAATACCTAGTTATTATAGAGTAGTTAGTCTACATGTATAATGGTTGGGAGTATAGCTTACAGCTTCCAAGTGTCGTCTAATGAACGGTCGCTACTGTCTCAAATAGATGATCCAATTTCACTACCAGATGTAGGTCATCTGAGGAGTCGGTAATACCGAACATCACAGCACGCCTGTATCTCCCCGAAGTGATTCGCAGCACGTGCTACAGTAGTACTTACATCATACAAGTCGTTTAGGAAGTCAGTTGGATACGGCTAGATTCAAAATTCCGAGGACAGGTTGGAGTACCAATTAGAGGAGGTTCATGTACAGTTGGGAACTTTTATGGGCTGATGGAAGAATAGAATAGTTGGTTAACGAATATATGATGCCTGCCCCTCGCGCCCGTGCCAGTGGCGGTAACATGAGTTGACATATTAGCTACGGCAACACGTCGAGCAGTGAAAGTGTGCGCGGCGCGGACGGCCGCGAGGGGGCGCCGCGCCGCGCTCGCCGCCGCGCCGAGACGCTTTCTTGAGGTGTGTCAATCGTACAACGAGCTCGTTGTACTGTTCATGAGCCCTTGTACAATTCGTGGTGTCTTAATAGCGTGGTAATGGTAATGCCTCTCGCACATTCCTGTTTGGCTCCTAATTCTTTTAAGTTGTGAATTAATACATAAGGTTATGATTATTACCAGTTGTCGTGGTCTCTCCGTGGTGTGTGTAGGGGGCGTGTCTATTTTCGTACCTACCATTCTCCTATTGAAGTTGAATGAAGTTTCATGTTATTACATTTTTCATAATGCTTGTTATGTTAACCATGTTGAAGTGGAGTGGAAATAATATTTTTTTTTCTTTATTTCCCTTTCCATATATGTAATTATTTTTGCTATCTTTCTGCGTATTTTTATCAATTGTGGTGTTTGTTTAGATTCAAGAGATCTTGATGTTCTCGTTATCGCTTTAAAAACAAACCTTGTAAAACTCGTGAGCACTGAACCGGCGAACAGATTGTAATACAATGTTTTCGTGCGCCGAGCTATCCTTCGGTGCAATTCGACCGAGACCATTGCAATTAACTTTGCCACTGCTGGTCGTGAGAGCTCCCGTGTGCTATTATTATTGTTATATCGCATTTGTTACGGTGTAGGCAGAAAGCACCAAGTGCCAGATCCGGATTGCTTTTTTATGTTTATTCATTGATTTAAATATTTAATCTATTGATATATTTTCCAAAGGTGCTTTATATAAAGTGCATTTCCTACTAGCGAACTCGGGGATATGCAGGGAAACACTAAAGCGACTAATACAACGCTAGATAACATTAGAATATGAAAAATTGAAATGTGTACTTATTAATACATACGGGCTAATTGACAAATTACGCGTTTCTCAGCTCTCGTGATACAGGTGTAAACAATGTACGGATGTACATTGCCGTCTGAAGTGCACAGCGGACCCGATCGGCCCGCACTGACGCCGCGACGGAGCTGCAACACTGTGCGAATTCCGCTCGTCTTAGTAATGTTACGATTGTGCATTTTTCGCGTGAGAACTACACCACCCGACGAAGCCATCAACCGTAATCGCACCTATAGTTGGATACATAATGCGTGCCGTGCGCGATCGTTTGTCGAAATTTATTTTTCCAAGGTTGTTTTGTGAAAGGAATCTCGATAGTTGCCGCTGGTGCTGCTGCTAATATGTCGCTTGTAAATGCGTGTGTGAATTAAAAGTAATGTTAAACACTGTTATTTAACACATTTAACGCTAATATTCCATCTATGTTGCATAGTGTCTAACTATATAATCATAGCCCTTTATATCGGTAGAAAGTTATTTAGTGACCGTCGAGAACTGGTCCTTACGATCCGAATGTTATAATGCGTCACCTGCTGCATATGTGACGTGTACGGTACACTGATCTTTATATGTATGGAGAGCTTACTTTGCGGTTCCCGGTTTCCACCAGTTGACTAACTATCAGCGCCCCTAGTAATTGAGGAAGGAACTAAACCGTTGTCACTTAATTTAGTTCTTTCCTCAGTATAGCGAGGTGCTGATTACTTGCAGGCATATCTCATATTTCCCATACGCATCAGCTATCCGTATATATTTATAGATCAGTGATTCGCTTGTATGATTCAACTCGTTGGGGAGGGGTAGTTTTCGCTTTGATCGATGCGACCGCGTTGCTACGTATATTGACTTGGTCAATTTGAAATGTGTATTCATTTTATATTAATACTGTTTTTATATCTTTTTTATCCTTCGTAGAATCGTAAAATTTGCACACGCTTAATGTAATTAATAATGAATATTGTTAATAATAGACATAACTCTTAATTGCAACGTAGAAGAAAGTTTTATGCAACGTATTTTTATTTAATATCATTAATTGCTTGTTGAAAAGTAACAGAGATTGTTAGCAAAAAGTGAATTATATTATACATTTGTGTGTTAAAAATTCTATTGTTAATCATACAGTTGTTTGACTCGATTTAAAGACGATTTCACATTTAAAAGTAGCTTTACGCGTCATCATTACACACTGTACCGAGAATCTAGTTTGACGTGGAGTGTTCACTATTTTGCGAAAGGCGTGTTCTTCTTGTTGTATTAGCTCAGTCAGTGCGTGTGTTACTCATTTCTGTTTACGTGCGCCCACACAAGTCACCCAGTATGTTTTGTATGACATTTTTCAATGTACACTTCGCCCGGTAAATCTCTATGTAAAGTTTTTATAGTGTAATTTAACTATTGTTAGGGACTTTTGTGTTGTATTGAAGTTAAATTTGAAAAATTACGCCGTAAATTTATCTAACCTAACGTCACGCTTGTGATACTCAAAGAGGTAAGCAGAGGAGTGTAGTGCACTCGCATGTTTTATTAGTTGCGATATAATATATCTATCATTAAATATCACCCAGACTTAGGCCTTAGTATTTCTCTTTCCGAGAAGAGACCAGGATCCAATAGATGAACGACAAAAGGCTTGTCTGTGATTACGTGTATATTTAATACTGAAGTGATACTGTATTATACCTATTGTATCGTACCTATACAAAATATATGCATAATTCACAAAAGTGAAATATATTATTCGCAGTATGAATGTACGTACTACATGAAAAAAAAATCAAAACCTTCACGTCGAGTATCTTGTCAATCATTGTAATACCCGGCAACCTTGCAGTAATCTTAACCCTCATCTTGAATTATCTTGTTCGGTCTTGAAGGAGTTGTGTTTTTCATTTACTTTAGTAGAAGTTTGTTTGTCTAATAACCAGGTATACGTAACTTCACGCCTGTAAGCCCCGAAGGGGTAGGCAGAGGAACGTAGAACATTCCCACGATTCACCGGTTACGTTTACGTCCCCCTATGTAATAGGTGGTGAGCCTACTGCCATATAACCAGTGATAGTTAATAAATGGCATGCGTGAAAATAAAAAAATGCATACAAATTAAGAATCATAGATTCGGTCTTACAGCACATTTGAATTTTTAATGGTTCTATTTTTGAATCATATTAAGAATGCCAAACATATTTGCCCGACCAGTCATCATGTTATGGGCAGTGTGCTGCTTAGATCGAAATAGATTTCGACGCTGTTTTCGACTGATGTTGACGTCAGTCGTTTAAGATTCGATTATATTCGGTTTTAGATTATATATAGGTCATAATTTCTAAAGTGATATTTGTTTTCTTACATTATTTTTTATGTTTATCAGTCACACGCCAATATTGCCTTTTGAGTTTGATCTGAACCCAGACCAAAATGCAGAGCAATTAAAAAAAACCGAACAGAGGTATTACATATGTAATGTTAATATATTATTTAAATTCTATAATATGTATTAAAACTGTCTTTTCGCGTTAAACTAGTATATATCTTTATAATTTGCGTGATCTTATCGCGCGTTATATGGAGGAAGAAGGAAAAAAATCTTTAAACTTTAAGCTTCCTATTTAGCGTTAAAACTCATCAAAACGTGTCAATGTGCAGTTTTAATCGGTAACAACCGGTGCCGATATCCGGTAGCCGGGAGCCCGGCGGGGGCTCCGCACCTGCCGCGGTCGATCCCGCCGACCGGTCGCGGCGCGCCGCCCGCGGCCGCTCCGCCGTCGGCGCTCGACTGTGAAATAAGGCGGCCCGCACACGGCTGCGCCTCGACACGATTTGAATATCTCATAACAAAATCGTACGATGGTTTCATTAAATAGATATAATATCGATTGCAAAGTCTATAGGCATCCTTAGGGTTCTGTGAAATAGATCGTCTCGGTAAATATGTATGGTGAAAAATAGAACTTTAACATATTGGAATAAAGTCTATTTTTACATTTGAATTGAATTGTGATGACTATCGAGCATCATCCTCTTGTCATAAAATATTTAAAATGGGAAAATAGACTTTACTGAAACGTTTTAGAATTCCATTTTAAAAGCGAGCACAATCTGCACTGCTCTCCGATGTGGTCTATTTGAAGGGACTGTAAATGGAAATAATATAAGATATTAAAGTACATGCCGTCTTTGACATATACAAAACAAAGTGCGGCGGTCGTTTAGTACGACAGTAAGTATTGAACTGATTGATTTTATGAGTATTGATTTGCATCCAATGTCAAATCTCTCGTTCTTCAATACGCAGTACGAAAATATCAAACGTATATCAATTTATTATCAACTATCCATTTGTTAGTAACTGATATTATTTAGGTTTATGCTCAGTTATGCGCCCGATGCATGGCGATAGACTCACCACCTATTCCATAGTGGGACGTTAACGTAACCGGTGAAACGTGGGAGTGTTCTGCATTCCGCTGCCTACCTCTTCGGGGATTGCAGGCGTGAAGTTACGTTTTTTTATATCCAGTTATAAATTCACAGGACTAATTTTGGATAAAATCCCATCTGCTACGATTATGGACAATTATAGAACCATTTAACATGCGCTTGTCTATTCCTAAAAATTGCAGTAATCTGTGGCATTTCATTGATTTCATCGGCTATTGTATGGAATCTTACGTCGAAGTAACTTAATATAGGTATATGTATATAGGACATTTCTAAACAAACCACGTACAAGTGCCCAATAAAATCAAGTCATGGACGGGCACCATATTAAGTTCAAAAAATATAACCACCTTACGTCTTCGACTTAAGGTGCTAAATCGAATGCATCGTACACTTTAATAGATGTTCTTAAATTTATCCGTTGTGTTCAAATGACCTTGAATAAATTCCTTCCTCACACACGGTTGCCGGTACATCACCCCAAAATCTAGTGTGATTCATGATTGCAAAACATTGATGCAATGTGACCGGAACTTTGTAAATAATTTGGAAATTTCTCAACCTGTTCTGTTTTGTTTGCAGAAATGTACTGTAACAGAATTGTGACGTTCATTTTTAATATTGTACCGTAGCAGAGATAGTCGAGGTTGCGAGTGCCCTATCGATGCATGTGTGCATTTGCATGTTGCATGTTCCACAGGGCTGACTCACCCCATGGCTCGTTCGAAACTCGAAACGTAATCAATACGGGTTTTACTCGATTGAAATACCATATTTGTGGAATGGAATTTTTTTTTCATCATATTAGTGGTTTATATCGAATGTCCTTTGTTAAATTCGTAACAACCGAATGAGTTATTAGTTAATTGAAAACTTAATTTAGTCCTTTTATATTCTGTAATGGAATTACTGTTCGATAATTGGACAACTACTTAATAAAGTGAGTGTTTATTAATTTTATTGTATTTTTTAATATCTTTAGGGATTAGCTGTATCACGTTAATCGTGTTTGTTCACCACCATCCTCAAAATGCGTTTTCATTGATACGTTCTTTGATTTTAATTTTATTCATCACTGATTTATCACTTGAAAGAGTATTCATAGCAGGGATGTTATGGATATGAAATTTCGGATAAGGATTGGATACAGATATAGGAATAATAATGATATCGGATTCGGATACGGTTACGGATACGGATATGAAATTATTTCGGATTATCCGATAGTTGCGGATATTTTCGGTTATGTATATTAATGTAAAGGATGCGCGCGGCTTGTGTCCCGACCGATCAAATATAATATGTCGTACATACGTGTCTCATTTAGACTTTGGCAATATCCGAAATCATCTGAAATTTTTATATCGGATTCGGTTACGGATATATTTTTAAATCGGATATTCGATAGTTTCGGTTGAGGTTACGGAGCTCCTTAGAATGCCTGATTCATAGCATCTATACTGATGTCATAAAACTGAAGAGTCCATTTGTTTTGTGTGCGTGTGTGTGCCTGCGTGTGTGCGTGTGCGTGTCGGATTTAAAATTATTCTTTATGTATAATAGCCACTCTTGAGATAGGCTGCATAACGCTATAACCCAACTTTGTTACAGCATTTTGTTTAAAGGCACTGATTAGGAAATAACGTAAAATCAAAATAATTCATGCGAAGCGGTTTAAATGAATTTACCTATAGTAATACCACCCGCAAATATAACTAATAGTTTTGTCTGTGCTGAAGCACTTTCAATTATCCATCTGCGACTTCTTTTAAGTAATATGTGGGTGAATCTGCGGAGTACGACTGTTAAAGTTCACATACAGAACGCGACTCAGACATTTTGATTAATTGTGTGACACGCAACCGAATGTTTCAGACTCTTTGAAAGAACTACACGTCCGCGTTGGAAATGTCTCCAGTGCCATTAAACACGCCCGCGGTTGATCGCCCGCGGTCAAAGGGGGCTAATGGCGACACCACTAACGTTGACATACACGGCTCTCATACCCGCGCGTCGAGAGAACAGCGTGCTCCTCTGTCCGGCGCGCGGCCGGCGCCCGTCCGCCGCCCGTCCGCCGCCCGTCCGCCGCCCGTCCGCCGCCCGTCCGCCGCCCGTCCGCCGCCCGTCCGCCGCCACCGGCCGCGCCAAACGTCCACCCGCTCGTCGCGCCTATTTCTGTTTCTCTCATTGGGCACCGTTTCGTCATGTCATATTTACGCCGTTCGACCCATTTTATTCACACCATTTCCTCACTTAACATAGGTATCCATCTACCTATCTACCTACCTACGTTCTCTTCCTCGTCAGAAAACACGCTGCCGTTCGACCAATTTGCTTGGCTCACAAAGTAATCGCGTCGTGTAATTTGCAAATTTATTTCAACAATTCAAATCGTTCAATTCGTCACCGCCGAGCCGGGAGACCCGAATTGGTGAATTGGTAATTTTTTCATTATCGTATCGTCCGTCGGTTCGTGTGCAGATCAAGTTTTAATATAACACTCGTCGTCTGATAACTGTGTCGTTTCGTTGTTCGTACTCAGCGTTCGAGTGCCTGCACCTCCGGCACCAGTGACTCACATTAACCGAGCGGCTAATTATTATGTCTGATATATTCTCGAAATCGCAGCGCACATTTACTTTCCAACACTGCGCTTGCATTTTTCCACGAGAAAGCGGAAACGCGCGTGTCTCGACAATGGCTCGGGGCTCGCGCTGAGCCACATTCTGCGCTGCCATTGTATATTATTCTTAGAATCTCCACCAATAGCGCGGTACGAATGCGGTCGTTCGCGTCTCTCTTGTCGCCGCCCGTTTATTCCCGTGTCTCGAGTAACGTGTATCGTAAGTGAATTTCGGAGAGGTCACCGTCATCTATTAAAATTCCCCTTTTCGAACGTTCTATCCCCTCAGGTGCATTAACCAATCGAATCGTCAACTCCCCCGTGCGGGGGCGCCGCCGCCGGCCATTACTGAAAGTGCCCGTTACAGACATCGGAACAAAAGGTGTTTGTGTGTCGCTATGAGTGCGTATTGTAATCTAGAACTGCGTTCGATCGTTGGGCACGTTCCGATACGCGCAGGTTAGGTTAGTTACAACCAACATGGCACGCAGCGGCGGCGGTCCGCGCGCCGCGTCGTGCGGTGAGTAACGCGAACTGAATCGATGACAGGATACAGATACGAGCCCTTTGCGTCAACAATGGGTGATTGGATGACAAAAAGCTTTTTTTTTATTTGTCATCCAGGTTTAACACAATACGCCCGCACCTGCTGTCCTTCTCTCTCTTGCCTGTGTCTTTCTGTCTCTATCTTCCCACGTTCTATCGCGATGCTGTCGACTGTTAAAGGACTATGGCCATACTTAATATTAATGTACACGTCTGAAGCAAAACGCTAGATACATCTTTTGGTAGATATAGAAAATGCCTGACGACATCGTGTATAATCAATTTAATTACTTGTCTTAATGAGCAGATGTTATATAGTATCGAGATATTTTGAAACCACTAATGGTTTTTTTTTCTGTTTCTGTTTCGTGTTTTGAATGTATTTATAGTATTTTTGATATGTAGTATTTTACCAATAGATTACTATTGACCGTGTTGAATTAACAGTCGTTTGCTAGCAGAGTTACATTATTTAATTATGTAAATGTAAGCTTGAGAATAATACTAATAAAGGTAACCTGTTGTGAGCTAAAACAAGACGCAGACTTCCCAGGAACAGGTTGTTGGAAGAATAAATTACAAAAGGTTTTTCTTGTGAATCTCCCAAGCGTTTAAATAACGTCGTACCTTTTACACTCTGTCAGCGTTCTCTGTCTCGAGTTGAAACTTGCCGCAAGATATTACGTGCAATTTAATGTCTTTACTGCTTCACGTAAAATTACACTGGAAATCGATGTGGCGGTGTGTGAAAATATATGAGTACCACAACCGTGAAGGAAATAGTGCGGAAACTTACATATTTTAAAGTAAACCATAATGTTAACACAACTATGTCAAGTCTGCTAACATGCACTGGGCCACGTGGGCCAACTACGGCCTTAACTCGTTTCATTCGACGCGGGGATACTCGTTCACCAGTGGAACGATAAAAGACTGTACATTGAAATGTTATTCCATATATTCGTTATATAAAATAAACTTTATTACAGAATTAATATTCCTTATTACAGAGTTAATATTCGTTATAGAAAATACATTTTATAACAGAGTCAATATTCGGCCACTGTTAAACCGAGTAAGTATTCTCCCACTGTTGCGTATTTGTACGCAAACGGGATGCGCGGAATGGCGGCTCGCGGACAATGCGCGCGGAGTGCAACGAGCTACCACGCTCACAATGTGATGTTGCAAGGACGGTGTGATAATGTGAACTGAACTGTGTTTGAATTACATCCGTTCGAATGAGAAGTAAAATGGCAAATGGGTAATGAGAGAAATTATACTTTGCACTGCCCACTGTGTAGCTGGTTTGAAGATGTAATCATGACGTCATAAACAATGTTCATAAATGGTGTAACGCCAAAAAATGCGTATTCAAAGCTCCGAAATGCCACTACATCAATATCGTTTACCAGAAAACTTAAAGGATTAGGAACGAGGTGTTTTGACGGTAATATTTTTGACAAGTTAACTCTTATGAGTGATGTGGGCGTTATGTTGGATTGCTAGCTTCGTTTTTCAAACCACTTCGACATATTTATATTCTATGTGAATATGACCCAATGTTTTTATATTGAGAGGCACAAAGGGTGCTATTCAGCAGTTATGTAACAAATAAGATCGAATACTGTAGCACTGGCCGACGACCTGAAGAAAAAAATACGTCGACAAATTTAAAAGAATTAAAAATATCCTTCGCAGTCTGGCATATCGTTACGATGAACCGAAAACTTTAGAGTCCAATGTGGACCCAATAAAGCATTTTAACGCATTTAACTAATAAAGCATTTTAAAGTGGTGATATGATTTTTTTTTATTATTTATTTATTTATGCATGTTGATGTTAACATCCTATTTCGCATCTCCTACTTTCAAAATCTACTTTAAATATATATTTAAATGAACTAGCTATTCTTACACTTGTAACGTTTAGGACGTATCCATCCACAGACATGTACTAAAATATCCATTTCCGCAAATATATGTACAAATAAGTAACATAGCATGGTTCAACAACTTTAATGATATTTTATCATCGAGAATGTTTCGTAATTCTACAATTGTACCATTTCCTAGTAAGCAACAAAAAGAATCTCACATAAAATTAGCTATAGTCAGATTTGTATCACGATAATATTTTCTACGTCGCTTGCAATATAATTACGAGTGGTCACTTTCACGTCGACGCGAAGCCACATGTCCGGCCCCGGTTACCGCTGTTCACTCGTTTTCAAATAAATTAATAGTTCACCACTTATTGCTCAAGTACAAAACTTCCCCTTAAACGATAGCCGATAGAACTATTGCGTGTTTGCATACGTTAAAACACATCAGGTTAAAATGTATCTCGATACGTATATAATTTATAACTGTAAATAGTTAATATTCAACATTTGTGGACGGATAATGTTAGATTAATAATGAATTGTTGAATTTTACTGTACGTATCGTGTACTATTAATTAAGTACATGCGGAAAGCAACCTTATTGTACACATATATAAGTATTAAACTCGTTTGAACTCGAGCGCTCCCAGCCGCCTGCTCCGCGCTCAATCTATGAATGAATGAATGAATGGTACAATAACAATATTTGATACATTGCACAGTAGACTTCCATTCGGTTCAGTGAACTGTTAGTTTATACTACCGTCTTTAGAATAGCAATCTCTCGCTGGATCTTTTATAATCCTGTCCGAGACTACGCCACGTTGCTGTGTGCGAACTTGTGTCGAAGGGAGTCCATGTTCATGTCCGCGTGTTTTGTTACATATAACAACGTGATTAAAATCATGATGTCGTATTATATTCGCTCATTATTTGTCACTGCTTACATTGTTAGATTATAAATGTAACCTTTTTTGAAGGAAAAAAAAAAAAACATGTACCAATTTCTTGGGCCTTTAATATTTTGGACATAGTGTATTAAGTGCGTTCTTAATTTGGCTACTGTTCTTGATATGTAAATTTTACTGTCCAATGTATGACTTCATGTAGGTACTAAACGAGACGGACCATCATGAGAAAATCTACGTGGCTTAAACCGACCCATTTTAATCAAGCATACGAACTATGAAAATATTGCCATAAATTTACTTTTAAGATAGTACTTCGTAAATGTCATCGTGCGCGTTTTTTTATGATATGTCTATAATTATATCACCGGTGATAATTATCTTTAACGATTATTACCTGCGGGATTAAGTTGAAAATTTGTATCTTCTAAACTAAAACTATTTGTTACCTGCGTTTGGGATACGCCCTCTGTACATTGAACGGTGAGAAGGAACACAGAACCAACATCTCAAAATATCGCATACAATAAATAAACTTTTATTATACGTTTCCAAGGAAACATAAGTAGTAAACGAGGTGTTGTAACAGTGTGTACCCTGTAGCAACGTCCTGTGAAGGACGATAGTGGCCTCCATCTAGGCACCAGTGCTGAGAACTAGAAGATCTAGCTGTTATTATAATGTTGTAACAAACTACCCACATTAAAAAACCCCCGAATAAATACGCTTATTCTGAATAACAAACAAGCACCACATGCGAGGGTTAGTTCACGTCCACATTGTCGAGTGCAGTGAACAAAATAAACATTTAAATGTGCGATTGTTGTCGTCGTTCCTATAAATACAAATAATGTGGAAAATATTCAAAACGCGGCTCGTGTATAACACCACTTGAACGGTGTCCACTTTCACACCGTGGCGCGCTCCGCGCTCCGCACGCCGCCGACGGCGCGGTGGTGAGGACGCTGTGCGCATATCATTTGACGTTATTCAATCCGTTCGCGATTCGAGGCGAGGCCGCGGATACATCGAAATGTCGTTGTGTTTTTTTGTTATGTAACTGCGTTCTATCGATACTGCTTATCTGTTACACCGCGCGCGTGTTGTGATGAGTTCGATCGATTTGTCTTTATTCTTCTTTTTTTTATGTTTCATAAAACACTTAAATTTTGTTTGTTTTTCATAAAACACATACTCGAACAGATCTACGTTTTGTATTTGATTACGGTTTTAATTGATAGTGTCGTGAAGGTCCCTCTATAACGCATGTGTAGTGAATTTAGAAGACGTGTTTAATAAAGAGGTGTTTTAATAAAGATTATTTTTTTAAATTGTGTGATAGGCTAGCGTTTGGCCGCGATCCCGCCTGATGGAAAGCGCAGATGCGTCCTAAGATGGAGCACGCTT
>DWEI01001073.1:0-17985 GCA_018245875.1 Mysoria ambigua | reverse complement strand
GCCATGCATCGGGCACATATCCAGACTCCGAATCACTACTAGAAAATCTAAATTAGAAAATTTTTGTAGTGTTCGACCCAGAATCGAACCCGGAACCTCTCGATCGGCAGTCCCATCTGCAACCAACAAGACCAATGAGGCAGTCAATGATGTTGCGTTCATTTATATTCATCTATTTGACATCAGCGTCATGTATTAAGAATATTATTAGGATTAATACTCAAATTTAAGTTCTATTGAGAATATGCTAATATCTTTGTATATAAGAACAGTTCGTGTCTGTGGAGTAAGAATACATTCTTCGACCCCGTGCGGGAATAGCGGGTCGAAGGAGGCCACTGAGCCTGGCGCCGACAGATCGCGGTATGGGCACCGCTACTCCATGACTATAACAGGTTGATAATGATGATGGAATAAGAATAAATAATAATCCCTGTGTTGTGTGTGTGACACTGTTTATAGGAGACCTATATCCAGCAAAATTTTTTTGGGTTCAATTAATAATGATAATGAATAAAAATCAAGTTTTTTTCGTGTGTTTTTCTTTTGTGTTCAGAGATAAGTGTGTAAAAAATTACATTGTATTGTAAGACGCACAAAAATTCTTTTGTACATATTTCGCTACATCTCAGGATTAAGTTTGAGGGCTTACTGTGTGGCTGTGAGTCTGCTTACTTTCACACTTGTATACTGAAAGCACAACCGATAACCAAACTATATTAAAGCATTATTTTAACATCTATATAAAGGGCAATATTACATGTATGGTATAGTACCTATATGTTTATACGTGTGTACATACATACAGTGTGTACATACATACAGTGTGTACATATTCACATTTATATAGAATGTTCACAATTGTATATATTTTTGTAAATTATTCAAATCACATTCATTGAACATTTTTTCAAATCCTTCTCCAACAAATATGGGTCACCCTCATAACAACGTCGTGTGGCTACAACGACGGCGGCCGCCGGCCCGCTGGCCCGCCGCACATTCCCACTCTGTTTTATGCACAATCTTCTCCGTTCGACCCTGTCGCCACTTTATTTCGGCGGAGCGGAATAAGGTTACGTATATCCATAACGCATTCAAATATACCATGGGTTTTACGAGCGACCGCCCGCTGGACGTCAAACAACCGTTTGAATGCTGTTATTCAAATTCAAATCTAAAATCTATTTTACTGTCCCATATAATACATACATATACGAGTACATATCATAATAATACAAACATTTGGATTGTTTTACACGAAACTATCTGATCGACTTCAAACTAGACCGAGTCGGTGCTAAGGCAAGCGGAGTGTAATTGAACAACTTTACAAATTTCCCTATATGTACTCACTCGCATGTAGAGCGTTCCACGACCAGACTCGACAAACATCGAAGCTCATCACGCAAATATTAATTTGTATTTATCTAGTGTGTGAATTGAGCCCCTGGATCACGATGGTCGCTACCCATTGGACGAAGAGATCGGCAAATATACTTTTGGACACATGTCTCCTCTGAGAACGAGAAGCACTGAAGCCGGTCCGCTATGTCGGTTAAGTGTAAATTCGTAGACTTCACATGCTTCGAAGAACATTTGTTTTTTTCACTTTATTGGATCTACATTTTCGGACGTTATTTTCCTTCATCGTTTTAGCGAGTGATATTTATCCTCAGTTAACATTGAAATCGCATGAAAACAAATTAACTCCTTCATAGGCTCTACGCACTCTGATTCACTCGCGTCTGATTAAACATGTCAATACTAAAATTAACTAAATGTGTTAACTAATACATTAAATAAATGTTATAACTTTTCCCTTATCGCTTTCACATTTATGAGATGCTATGAGAGTAAAGAGCAATGTTTTCTTTGTCCGTGACCTCTTGTCGTAACTCGAACTGTCTACCGGAGCTTGAGACGCGTTCGACAATAGCCTTTAGTGTCATTTTTCATTTAATGACAACCTTATTATTTTTAAGTATATGCGATGGATCAAATGCCGCACTTTCATCGTTTAGTTCGAGTTTATTAGTAATTAACAAGCTTCTAAATTGTATTATCTGCTGAGCGTTGAGGTGTCGTTGAACGCAGCGTAGTCGAGCTGTACAGAAGTGAATGAGTCTAGTGTCAGTGACCGGAATGGTTTCCATAAATATCTGTTTTATATAATAATGTTTTATATAATAATGTATAAACTTTTCAGTTTAAGTATAACTATACACCTAAACTTATATGATGAAAACTTGACACAAATAAAAGTTTTTCCAATGACTTAACATTTAAACAGATCCTCACGGTTCCTCTCTCAGCTGTGGGACACAATAAGTGTGGACCATCAGAATATCCGTTCCGATACAATTGAAGTACTATATTAATATGAAATCATAATCGCTTTTGAAAAATAATAATGCATCGCTTATTATCAACGCTTTTGTTATCAACACCCCGATGAATGGTAATCAGTCATCGGCAATCAGCAGAATATATTGTTCAAACTAGTTAGCAAACAATATCCATGTTCTATAATTGTATTTGGCCATTTGAAATTACACCAAATTTCATAATTGGGCAACACAAAGGGAATGTTTTATAATGCTGTTAAACCGAAATGTAATATTTTGTATTCCATAACATAGTTAATCGTAGCCTCAATATGTATAATAATTACTAACATTGAAACCAGTTTCACCGGAGGAAATATTCTCTTCAAAGTATTTTAATATATTATAGGTATATATGCTTAAAACATAGACAGAGGAATGCAGAACGTTCTCACGATTCACCGGTTAAGTTTACGTCCCACTATGTAATACATGGTGAGCCTATTGCCATGCATCGGGTACATATCCAGACTCCGAACCACTACTAGAAAATCTAAATTAGAAAATTTAGTAGCGTTCGACCCGGGAATCGAACCCGGGACATCTCGATCGGCAGTCGCATCTGCAACCAACACGACCAACGAGGCAGTCAATATGCTTAACTTTGAATAATATTAATTATTACTTTTATTGTATCACGAAGTCAGGTCTGTTTCGGGATAGGCAAGGAGGCTCTTTGTCATTCATCTTTCTTGAAATACAAAACAATTAAATATGAATGTAAACGAAGCGCGGCAGGTCTGTATAGATTAAGATATTTGGCACTCGTTGCTCCCTGCCTACCCCGTAAGGGACCTGGCGTGAAGATATGTATGTAACACGTGGAAAATTTCCCATTCAACTTTGAAAATTCAATCGCGGAACGCGTAATGATTTTTTATATACCTTTAAACTGAATCTAATTATTTAAATTAAATGACATTGTAAAATCACATCCATAATATGCTTACTCACAAAATCTATCACGGGATTCCAATTACTCTTCCCGTAGGATTATGCCGCGAGCTACCAAATACACCCTTTTAACTTACCCCATTGTATTAACATCATTCACACTAACGACATTGAATTTATTACTGCTCAGCCAGACACAGCATGTCATTCAGGGAGCAAAAAAGCTACAAGCGAACAAATAAATTTGGAAATAAAGATAATGAATTTTTAACAAAAAAGCTTTACCTGACGTAGTGTTATTCACTTGCTGGTCTGGTGGTCGCAAGTAAGTCTTTTAGGCAATGGGGCCTACATGGATTTGACTTTGGAACTACATTTCTCAGATGCTTTTGTAACAATTTTTAATATGAACTGAAAATAAAAAGTAATTTCGCGCCTGTAACACCCGGAGGCGTAGGCAAATAAGTGAAGTACAATCCCACGTTCCACCAGTTACGCTTACATGCCACTATGGAATAGGGGGTTAGTTAATCGCCATACTTACGGGGATAAGTTACTTGCGATCTGGAAACTGATCCAGACTCCGAGCCACTACTAGAACCTATAAGTTGACAAATTCGACTACTACTCCACCCGGGATTTAAACCTAGCACTTCTTCACCATCAACCAGACTTGCAGTCAGTGGTCGCAATCACAATCCTGTAAGAAAACTGACAGACAGAGAATATATATGGTACAGTTACTACTACCTACTGTCTCTACGTACCTTGGAAGTAGTTTGTCGCTGATCTCTTACCAGTTGCATTGCCACCTATACCCTATCTCCGGGATGCCAAGCTTTCCACGCACTCTGGCCCGCACAGTCAGAACTATGACACGACAGTCTCGTTCAAATGAATTAGGTGAGATGATGTCTTATTGCAAGGAAAAAAAGGGTTCGCCGTGATTTGTGAGACCCTTTACTTTTTTGCTGTTTCAGTAAATATTTAAATTTAAATTTCAAAAATAGGCAATACATGAGCTGCATTAAAATATTTAGTACAAATATTTATAACTATAGTTTAACTACACAGAGTGGCAATTCAACTGATTGACGAAAAGCAAGATTACAGAGAAGTGTAAACATAAATATTCGTAAATTAAACAAAAAAAAACAAATAATTGTTGTGGTTCACAGATTTCATTACATTTAATTCTTGCGCAGGAATCTAGAGACGGAGACAATTAAGGTTAGATCACACCAAGCTCATTGTGGGCCATTAACTTCACCTACCGCTATCTATCTGACAATTAAGATGTTAAGATTTGCCTTGGGTAACGAGATACTTCCTTAATATGGAGTATTATGTTTGTGTAATAAATTATTACGTATGTATAAATTATTTCACCAGAATCCCCAAAGAGGCAGACATTTCTTTACTTATGTTTAGATATGACTATAATATAAATAGACTTTACAAAAAGACTAGACATAACACTTTACTAAAAGAGCATAATAATTTCTTTCCTCCATCTTTGTTTCGGAGATATAAAAACAACAAATAGTTGCAATCGACGACAAATAGGTGCAATTTTGCTACAGATAACCTGTGTGAATAAAGGAATATTTAAAAACTTTGAATATTTTCATTTTTTCACGCAGAGTATAGAAATCAAACAAAGTACGTAAACATGAAACGGTTTAATGTATTTCTAACCCACACAATAAGTACATAAATAAAAATCATTTAACCATAATTACCTGTCAAACTAATATACTAAGAACTATATATATACTTTTATCAAAAGGCACCATAAACAATTAAAGAGCTAATAAACAAACAATACCACTAATTGACCTCATTGGAGTGTTGCATTGTTCTATCGCTAAGTTCCGAAAAGCCGTAAACCCGAGAGATCTTTATTCGCCCTCGCAGACGATTTGTGGGCGTTTTTATTGAGGAAACTTATCCATCGTGGCGGAAGTGTGGAACCGTAGTACACCGCTGTTTTTGTCGTGGCTCAGTGATTTATGTACTATGCTAGCTCTTTAACCGATTAATCAAAAGAGCACTGTCTTTGTACACTACAAAGTTACATTCCAAAAGATAAATTACTAACGCCACATGAGGAGCTTCATCAGTTTTTGTAACATTCGTCAAAAGTAATTAGTGCCTCTGGTCCCAACGGAAAGGACAAATAAAAAAATTACTACCGTAAACTTCATCATGGAAAGTTTATTATTATTCGGTTCTGTGGTTTTTATTGATGCCTATTCACTTCATTGCTCATTTGTGCTGTCATGATCATCATGGTTTCCTTATATTTTCACTGTTACACTTAAGTATTCTGCAACGATGAAAACTCTAAGTCTTTAATCTACCACGCCGACCAGGATTACGAGACTATAAAATTCTTAAAAAATATTTCTAAAAAATCTAAGGATTATAAGATTCCTTACCGTGTTTTCCTATAATTTTAAAAAGTCATGTTGTGATAATAATTATGTACATAATTTATTCATTAACAGTGCGTGCTAGGATTCGAAAGTGTGAGTTCCAGATTGGAAAGCTAAAATCTAAACCTATAATACTCGTAGTCCATCACAGCACGCAATTATGTTATGTAAGTAAATTATGTTATGTTAACGCAACTATGTTATGTTAACGTGTTGTTTTCGTTCGTTTTTATTTCCTTCAGGTTTAGCCTTTTACATAATTCTTTGTAGTTTATAGTACAACAATACCATTACTGAACTTACTTTCTTTTATATACGAATATATATCTTTCATTATTCATCTACTTGTTTTCTAAATTCACAAAATTCACCGAACACGAATATTCAGAATATGTTAATTTCTATACAATCCGTGTTAGGTACCCGCAAACCCACTCATAGCATTAGTCAATAGTTGGACGGGAGTGTGGGCAGACGACTTGAAACTTCAGCGTAATGCAACCAAAAGTTAATCCGTCGGATTTGCGTTGAAACTAATTAGTTGATTGCATTCGCCAGTCTCATTTAATTAAATCAACGTTTCTGATACCGTCCAGCGCCGCGCCGCCGCGCCTCGTTAGACCATGCTTATTTTACCTTTTATTTACCCAGCTTCGCTACATAATTATTCCATTTTTAACTTTAATGTTTCATCGTCAACGTTTGTACAATTCTACTGTAGGATATTTTTGGGCCGCTTGATTCTCATGAATAATTTAGTTGCTTTCATTCAGATATAATTATAGCTTATAATTACACAAAAAAAAATTGAGTCAATGACTATATCAATATTATTATTACGTCAGAAGCGAAATGTAATGAGAATATTCATCATTATATTTACCAGAACTATTGAAAAGATTCTGTAATCTTATATTGATAATAAGTTCCATTTAATAATAGACTGTATCATTAACACTCCGATCATCAATTAAGACAATGGAATAACCAGCGGTTTAGTTTAAAAGTCAGAGCTTATTTCCTATTTAATCACTGCATCTTTTCATTGTAACTGCAATCAACGCTTTTGTTTGTAATCGCTCACGCTGCTTATTAACATCATTAACTACATAATATATGGTCACACTTCCGTAGTCGACGTCAACAAAAAATTATCGAACATGATATTTTCCTAAATAATATGAGCAATACAAGGCATTTCATCAACGTCGAAAAGCAAATTAATTCCCGGACAAATGACATGCGGTTTTGTGTTATAGTGGTACGCACATACGTGACAACTAATAATATCATTCATTTAATCAAAGAAAATAAATTCTATTGTGCTCACTTCGATAATTTTACTGATTGCAGTTATAATAATTTAGGGAGTGGAAATAAACCTAAAATAACGAAAACATGCGTTTTTCTGTGCTCCCTCCAGCTTAGTGTTTATCAGAAGATAAAATCGAGTAAATTACAATAACATCATAGCGGAGTTTCACAAAGAACGTGTAAGTGAAGTAGTGCTACATGCTGTTCTACGACCTATCCAGTAAGTAAGAGTGAGAGGTGAGCCTGTATTTGATGAGGTATGATTATACACGTAATTTATAAACCTATAGCATAAAAATGGCTATTCCGTCAATTTAAATGACGGTAAAAGGAGAGTGTCCGAATGAAAGAGAACAACTGTATTGCGGACGGAAGACGCGAGTAGGTCTAATTTGTTTATGGTCGTTTTCATTAACGATCACCCGATGTTAATAACTAAGGTTAGGTCAGTTTCAGGTATGAAGGGGCGCTCGTGAGTATATTTGACAGAGAACTGCGCACTCGGTTTACAGATGAAAAGGTTGGAGTATTTAATGTAAAAATTCATTTATATGAAACCCTAACGATAGTGATAATTAGCTTATATTTTAAAACATCTATACATTTATGCTCAACCTATACAAATAAATAAAACTGGAGTGTCTGTTTGTAGTATTGAAATAACCGCTTCTTAGTAACTGCATAGGGATCTATACACGATATATATACATATACTAAAATAACATTTATTACAATTTTTGTGTCTGTGTATTTGTTTGTTCACGCTAATCTCTGAAATGGCTAAACCGATATTGACGGGACTTTCCTTGGCAGATAGCTGATGTAGTAAGGAATAACTTAGGCTACTTTTATTTCATGATTTATGAAATAAAATTAAAAATTATTATTTATAATAAAATTTTAATTTATTTAAAAATTTTAACACTAAACAATCTTAAAAAAATATGTTATGCACTTCTCGCACCAACGAATCAATATCACAAATACAACACAGTCTATCGTGCGGGCTATAAGAACGTGCTAATAAATAATAATAATTCTAATAAAAATGCAAAAACAAAAAAAATACCTTTTTTTTAAATTCCATGTCGAGGAAGTCGTGGACACAGCTAGTCATTTAAAAAAATTCTACATTTATTAAATATTGTAAAATGCTCAGTGCTTCTAGTGCTCTTTGTGTTCCGTATGGGAAACCTGGCACGATAAAATAACAATAATTATGCTATAGAATTTTTAAAGTTTTCCGTTTATCAGAAGAAAGAACTAGATACTGAAGAACAAACTAGAGATTACGAAGAAAAGGAGAGAGACGAGAAATATCTTATATGCATATTTCACTTTCAGTCTTCTTACATCTTGTTTCATCCATATTAGAATATTTCATTTGTGGACGTTCGAAATAATGGGACAGAGAAAGGAAAACCAGTACGAGGAAAACAATTATCGTCTCTATAAAAACACGGATGGGGTCGCAAATGTGGCTTTTCTATTAATATTTCTACTGCGCTGTTACTTTAAATGATCTGTCTCATTTACGAAGAATAAGATATGTGATAAAGTATTAAATTCAAATAGGGATACCAAAGTATATTTATCCAGCATCAAATTAATAATTAATAAACAAAAACAAAGGAAGGCAAAAAATGTGTTTAAAACTTTCGTAAAAATATACTGTCATGGACAACAGAGAAAACCTTCACTTTTGATAAAATGTGATTATTCTTTTTTAATGAAAAAATAGCTATTAGCAAAATTACTTCAATTTTGGCGAACATTGAATGGCGAACCCGCATCTACAGCTCCAGACAGTTTAATACACTATTGCCCACTTTCAACTCCTATCCTCGAACCGACATAATTTTTCCAGTGTATATAATTCCACCTTTACTACCATTCCTCCTTTACATACGCCACTCGTAATATAGCAAGTGGCTAACATGAAAGGTACTCAATCAGAATCATACATGCCACCGACGCGCTAGTTGGCCGAGATATATCCTATTATCCTTCTATCGGTTACTTTCATTTAATTGTTATCCCCTTGTCCACGGAGGTTCAGTATTGAACGTCTCTATTAGAAAAGCTACAATTGGTATTGCGTTCACCATGATCAGTATTAACGATTTTTCACATCTATTGGTCAGACTTGGAGACTAGTGAGTTTTTTTAAACAGCGCCTCTGTACCTCTAAATTTTTATTATTTCGCACACATCTATCTATATCTTCACGCCGGGTCCCTTACGGGGTAGGCAGAGAGCACGGAGTGCCAAATATCTCGCACACATCATTTTTTAAATACATAAATATATTAGGTATGTATGTAAGGAAGGTCTTCGAAACCGTTGTGCATGTATGAAATGAGGGGTAATTCTAGATGAAACGCGGCAGGTTTGCAAGTATTTGGTTTTAGGTGCTTCCTGCCTACCTTCTGAGGGACCAGGCTTGAAGATATATGTATTTGTGAGGATGGAGTGACAAGTCATTTCATATACATATCATATACATATAACTCATTTACCTATTAACGACTGAGCCGTAAATCCAGTAATTTACTACTAAGTCACGCTGACTGTTGAGGCGTGTCTCGACTTAGATTCCTATGTAAATTTATTTAATAAATACGGGTTCAAATGATGTGATAAACGGTTGTGATATTATTACAAACGTTTTCATCACAAATCATGGTACGCTTTCATCCATAAGCAGTATAATATTTTTGTGAGCAACATGATTCCAAATACAAATTCTTGTCTCGACAAACAAAATCTGCCGTGGAGGGTCGCGAGGCTCCGGGCGCGTTGTTAGCGATGACTTCGCTTTTTGTTGGGATTAAGAGACTAATTGTAGTCGTGATGAGGTCTGTTCCAAATTCGAATTGCAAATACAATCAAAATGTTTGATGTTTTTTTTACAAAACATTCTTTGATTGCGGTGTCATTTGTTTATAAGTAGGAAAGTAAAATTGTTCTATTTTTGTTCAGATCTACTTATTATTATTAACATACCAAAATGAATTAAGGAAAAATATTTTCTACTGAGACCTGGTTTTAAGTAATTTTTCAAATGAGAACACTATAGTACTGCAGATCTATAGAATAATGACACTATATGAGAACACTATAGTACGACAGACTTTTCCAGCGGGAATTGCCGAGTTATTAAGTATTATTTCTCCAAAGTACTGTGACGTATGATTAAAAAAATGAGTCATTGAAATTGTGTAGGACACATGTATAAAAATAAATATGACGATATGCTAATCCGATAACGGTGTCACTTTGTTTCTATAATAATAATTTTTCCGATTGCAAAAACCCTAAAGTACAGTTGTGACGACAAAGTTTGCTAATGATGACGTGACGGTTTTAAAAGGGCAACAACCGCAACCGCCGCCATTTTGTTCCGCGTTAATTAAAAGTAGCGCAAACTCACCTGACTGCGAGTAACTTATGGAAAGTAATGGTTATAAACTTTATATGCACATAAATAACATTAGACTCTGATCAGGGGAAAGAATTAATAGCCAAGGCAACGAAGTCAGTCATATGTAGAAAAATTATAAAATAGCTACGAAATTATTTTTAGATGACGTGGGAAGCAATAACCACTTGCAGGACTACAGCATGTTTGCTCATATTTGTAAAAAATAGCAACAAGAAAATACACATTCAATCAAATTAAATGTTTTCTTATCAATAATTAAAATATATCAATATGTATCAATAAAAAATATCAATATTTAAAAAAATGTATAGTATTAAATTACATGAGTAGCAGTAAATCAAGATAAGCAATCTTGAACACGACGATTGAAACACAGAACTAGCCAATTCCACTTCCACATAGCGTAAGCTTTGAATTTGCTAAAATCGACGGTAACGCGACGCGCTTTGAGCTACAAACGTTCGCTATATTTTCAATTCCGACGCACGCTACACAAGTTGCTTTGCTATGAAAAAAATGGTTGATACGTGAATTTTTCGTGAAATATATGTTAGCCCAAAGCAATTTCTGTGCAATGTTACAAGCGTAGCAAAATATTACAGATTTCTCTATCACTTCCGCGCGATATAACTCAAAGACTTGTTTTGTTGGTGAGAAAAATTTTCAAAGAGAAAACAGTTGCACTAAGATATTTCCAGTGTACGTGGTTTGACTCTATAAGGAGTGTAAGCTGCGTGAAATCGCTTTGGTGAAGGTGAATCGCTTTGGTAAGGAGTGTAAGCTGCGTGAAATCGCGTGAATCGGATAACTATTGTTCATATCTTAGTTACAGAAAAAACTTACAGCACGCTTGCATCCTTATTAAAAATAGCCCTTATTAAAAATACCATGGTTAATTAAAAAAATATATTGAAAATTTAAATTTTAATTTATTTATTTATTTTCATTTATATTCTATATTGACATTTTAAAACTGCAATACACAAACATATTTTAAGTTTAAAAAAAACCGCATCTCTATAAACCTGTTCAGTACTGTTGTTAACTTAGTTTTCATCTAAAAAAATTGCCTCGTTAGTCATGCCGGTAGCAAATGCGACTGCCGATCGGGAGGTCCCAGGTTCGATTCCCGGGTCGAATACTACAAAATTTATTAATTTAGATTTTCTAAATCAGTAAATTTTTCGGAGTCTAGATACGTGCCCAATGCATGGCAATAAGCTGACCACCTATTCCATAGTGGAACGAAAATGTAAGTGGTGAAACGTGGGAGTATTTTGCATTCCTCTGCCTACCTCTTCGGTGATTACAGGCGTGAAGTTACTAGTAATCCAAATGCAATTAAACCAACAATTCTACAGCATTATGATAACTGTTATGTCAAACTATCCTTGCAATTGCGGAAACTTAGCGACATTTACCAAGAACTAATCTAGGAAGTATCCGTAGACCAGACACAAAAACCACGTACCCTGCAGCGCAAAAAGTCCTCAAGCCATATTCATTATGGGTCAGGTTCGTATGAGGTCTGTTTCTTCACATGTCCTATACATTTCGTGGCATTGTGCGAAATCCTGGCATATTGGAGTTCTCCGTCATTATTTTTAAGATGCATAGGTAATTTGCATCGTGGGTTGCGTGATTGAAATCACGAGTGTGTTCAACAGAATCTAACACGGGGCGGGTTCGATTCTGGTTCTATTGAAATTTGCTATTGGCCAACGTAAGACACTATGAGCTTAACTCGTCTTGTTCCGAGAGTAGACGCATGTAAAATGGTGGAAGGCAAAAAGATTGATGATCATAATAATTTCAAAGTAAGATATGGTATAAAAATCTAAATGTTGTATCCACATGTAAGGTACAAAGTCTCGTGAATTGAGTACAAGGACCGGGCGTCCCACAACCGCATAAGGGTCATCCAGCCACAGTCCCGTCGAGGGCCGGCCTCGCGCAACTTCTGTCCTTTTGTGCATCCTTAAAATTTTCCAGCTTTTCCTTTGTTTTTTTTTTGAATTCTTTGTTTCTTGCATGACAGCTTCTCATTTTTTTTCTTTTCTACTATATATTTCCTTTACTGTTTATTATCATCCAATTACATCATTTTTAACTGATACAGATTATAAAAATTACTGTAAATCTGAATTTTTACAGCTAAGTAGACAATCACCGATTCTCGAAATTGTTAACTGAATTTGGAATTAGGAAGAATATCAAGAATCGTACCCGTCAATTTGCGTACGGTTTATTAGCATCATGGACGTTTTGCGTCACGAGTGCTATTTTATGTTTTAGACTTTACATAATAGATTTAATGTTGATTTAACACATAATTCTTCAAAAACTATAATTTTGAATTAGGGGAGGTATTGGGATGAAGTAAATTTCACTATTTCATCACTTACATTTGCTTCCCACCAAGAAATAGAAGGTGATCCTGTTCGCATAGACATAGCAAACAAATCGGGACTCCGAGCTGCTACTGAAAATTTCAATTAGAATTTATAATTTAGACAATTCATATAAAATGTCCCTAATATATTTTTTATCTTTTGCTTTTTCAATAACGTAAACAGTTGATCAGTCGCAAAGAAACCTCCTGGAGAAAGACAAACCAAGCGACGATGGAAGTGAGAATTATTTGTCATTGTCCCAGTTTGCACCCAAAGCGATTGGGTGGACGCCCGATAATAAATAACCCCCAAGCTCTTTGTAACGCTATTCAGCTCGGCATCCCCAGGGTGTCAGTTCACTAACCCTTGCGAAACGTGATTTTTGGATCACGACTTTACTAGGTAAAACCTCCCTTGGGTGTCCGTTGCTCGTGTTTTTTTTATTATTGAATCCAAAAATGCGACTGGAGTTGAAGATATTGAAAATAAAAAAGCTGATGTTTCAATGTGAACTACTTAAATTGTGCTTTAAGCATGGCAACGAATTTGCACAATGAGCTCTTATATAATTAAAATACAATTTTATTTGTAAAAAATTAAAGTAAACTTTAATCAATACTAGCTGTCATGAATTTTATGATAATAGTATCATTCTTCAATTGATTGCTGAAAAAAATGCCCACATTATGTGAGAATTATCTTATAAAGTATAAAATAAATCCAAATGTATGTTTAGCGCAATAATTACTAAATACATAAGATGAACAGCAATAGTGGGTCTGCTTTTAAATTTATCTCAATTACATGGTTTTGGAAAAATGACAAACCGTCTATTCATTGACGGTTTATCATTTGTCAAATGTTTAGGTCGCTGTTCATTTAATTTTTATGTGATTTCTAATAATAGATATAAATTAGGACACATTCGAAAGAGAATCATATGACTAAAAAAAATCTTATTTTCATACCAAATACAAATTTTCACAAATAAAACTATTCGAATAATAATTAAATTAAGTAAATTCTTCTTTCGTAACGTGGGTGACGAGAGAGTGACTAGTCACGAATTTTCCAAAACCGGAGTATTGAAATTTGAACTTTTCAATTTCAAAGTGTATCTAGACGATGTGGGTTGTGTCAAAGTGTTTTTCAGCGAAAGTTCGGGGCAAGTTCCAGTATGTTTTTCTTGCGTCCTCATGAGTACCTAAAGTACGGTGAGCTAAGTTTGTTGCGAAATTCGTTTAAGGCACAAACTTAAGGGCAAAGGAATCGCCTACTTTAAAGTCAACTAAATTACTCGTAATTAAGCGCATTCAATTAGATGAAAGTTATTTAGATGAAAGTTGTTTTACTAATTAAATATAATCGCCTTAGTAACTGCCGTGGTCGTTAATTATTATGGCCGTGGATACTCGAACATTCAAATTAACATTTTCAAATCATTTATGCCCAACCCGCTCAATATGGTTTGACACGAACAAATTACTTCTTAGTTTTTATGCAAACAGTAACAAACACTCACGCGGCAGTTACCGGTGGACGCCGCCGGTCCTCGACACAATGCGAGCGACCTTGCACAGAAGTTTTGAATTTGTTCGTTTTCTTGTTATTTTAATTATTAATAAAACGATCACTTAGTATTATTTGTAAACGAGAGTGCACTTAGTATAATGTTATGGGATTTAATATTGTAACCATTATTATAATTTTAATTATAATAATGGTCTAAAAAGTATAATAACGGTAATTTACGCGACTGCCTCGTTGGTCGTGTTGGTAGCAGGTGCGACTGCTGATCCGGAGGTTCCGGGTTCGATTCGTGGGTCGAACGCTACAAAATTTTCTAGTTTAGATTTGCTAGCAGTGGTTCGGAGTCTGGATATGTGCTCGATGCATGGCAATATTCTCACCACCTATTCCTAGAATTCCTATACCTAGGATTACAGGCATGACGTTACGTTTGTTTTAGCCATTATTATATTTATGGTATCATCAAGCCAGATTAGGTTCCAGGTTAGGCAAAGAGAACCAAGCGCCAAATTTCCGACTCTTTACAGGGCTGATGCTCTTCTTGCAAACTAATCAAGAGTTTAACACGCAATAAATAATAAAACATTTTAAATGTACTCGTAATAAATTTTCACAATAAACGCCTTAATAATGAAATATACTTACAATGTGCCCCAAATCGTTCCTCAGCAACAACAGCAGCAGAATACACGGATAATAACATCCATTTAAACAATGTTCAAAGCCTTTTAATGTATCATCATTACAGGCGCCTTTAAGCCGTAACTTTAACACATCGCCTCTCCGAATTACGGGCCCAAAGGGTTTTCTTGTTATTAAATACTTAAGCCCTTCACCAAAGGAGTATGCGGTAAAAGTTAAGTATTAACTGTAATAATTTATGTGATTTTAGTGCTCCGGGCGGGAGACAGTCGAAACAGTGGAAACTCCACAACTTTCCATTAGCGGAGAACTTTCGTACTGAAGCCTATCTGGTAAAAAAAGATTTATTGCTGCTATTGGTATTACCGTATTAATGTATTCTAATAATTCTATATTATAATGCCAACCATTTCAGATGTTCTGGGCTATGGAAATAGCTCTTCTTATTTTGAAGTATCTAATAGGGAAACAATATAAATACTGATGGTGATGTTGACTAATTCCATAACTCAAAGGCAATTCTCTCATTCATTTATATATTCTTAGACAGCTCCAATACCACCTCGGAAACTGGGTTTGCGGAAAAACAGTAGTTATGTATTTAATGAAAAGTGATAAAAGTTGAAAACCTTAAATAAACTGAAATTAATATTGAACCCTAAATAAATCGAATTGCTGGGAATAGACCATCCCATCGATAATATACATTATGAGAATATGACCGCAATCGGTAAAGTTGTTAAAAATTCATATATCAGTTATTTATTGAATGCAAAACGATCCCACATGCAAAGATTTTATATGTATCTGATAATTTTACACCGAAACAAATGGAATACCATGTTTATGAAATAAATTTTTACTGTGGATGAGAATGAAAACCACGAAATCAGTACACCTGTAGGATGGTAACAAGTAGTTCAGACAATTTTATACTGTAATTCTGCATTTGTACCTGAAGCCCTCATATCAATACGTTATGAGCAAAATCATAATATTTTTAATACCAGCACCTTGAAACTTTGTTTGTTTGTTCCATTTTCACAACGCAACGGATCATAGGCCGACGCGATGAGTACAAATTGAAATAGAGCGTGTGGTGACTTTAGCAACTTTAGTCTCCGGAAACATTTTGTCTATCTGGTGAATTACATGCATCCCAACAACTTTGTTGTTATAACTAATAACTCTCTTCTTCTGGCGGCATACGGAAGCAGTTCAATGTTTACTTTAAGTTGGTCGTGCCTTAGATATTAGTAGTCTCATCAGTCGTTCCCACACCTCTACACACTCGTATTAAACTACAAAACTATTACTAAACATGTTCTTGCGCACGTCACCTAATATCGTTGCCTGGAACCATATGACTGAGGCTTAGGGCGCATGCGTACATGCTTCTTGGTGTGGCTTTGTTCAATAGTATGCAAAAATAACAGAAAAATAAATGCAGTTTTGTATTTTTTTATTCAAAATAACATAAAAGCGAGCGTTTATATTATACAAAAATAATTTAGTGAAAACCTAGGCAATAATAAAAATATTCTCTTATTTTTCTTTGTTATATTGTGTCTAGTACACCCTACACCCTCCCTCCCGTCCCCACACACGCCCTCCTGCTCACTAACACTCCATAATCCGGAAGTCGAAGAAGTTGAGAATTATAAAAGTTGAAAGCTCGTAATTAAGTTTGGGCGCGTTAACTCCAAGGATCCTTCATTTTAAACTGTGTCACGGATAGATCGATCGGAATTCCACTCACTAGCTAATTATTTGAAAATGGAAATAATTGGTCCTTTGTGCAACTTAATTTGATTCTCTTGCTAATTAAATTTTCTATTTGTATTCGAGTTCAAACAATTTAATTTCCTATGCAAACACATACGACGAAAGTTACTCTTTGTAATCAGTCATAGTGCACTCACAAAAACAATATCATTTTTAATCCCACCAATACAGAAAACACAGTTATTTTCGTAGTACGCAAACACACAGACATACACACACAAGCGCACAACACAAATATTAATTTTGATAAAATATTTTTTAGGGCAGTGTTAGCGGTCAATACCGAAAGGAACATTCACACTCGCCTTTCTCCAAAACGAGTCATATTATCAAGGAAATAAAGGGTGCGTCGCGGCCGGTTCGTACCCTGAGGGGAAGTCTCTAATGTGCGTGGAACGACCCTGGCCCTTATATGATTGACGGAACGAGTGTTCGCGCTCGAATACTCGTACTGAAACAGGGGTTGCTACATACATAATAATATAGTTTTTATCATTAACTATAATTCCTTACTGTTGTTTCACGATCGTGTCCTTTCAGAATGAAAAGAGTATGGCTAGCCTTGGCTTGGCTAGCCATACTCCTTTCGTGCGGGTTGGCAGATTACCCCCGAGCGAACTTACTGGAGAATTTTATAAATTATCGCCCAAGAAAAGTTAACGCTCGCTAGGAGTAAAATCACTAGCTTATAGTTGCTGCCAGTATTGTTAATACTATTCTACATAAGAAAGACCGTACAATCATCAAATATGGATATAAAAACAACCATAAAATTTTTTTCTTTGCCTGTACTTACGTAAACGCAAAACAGTGATACAACTTGTCGGTATTTCTGTATGTCTGTCAATAATATCCGAACCGTTGCAAAGCGTTATATTATTGAGTCGTCAATAAAGCTTTTCGCGATATAAGTTCTAGTACAAATTGAATTCATATTCCAGTTTTATTGCCACACACACACATATTTTGTATAATTTTTATTTAGTACTGTATTGTTTTATTTAGTATGTATTATTATTATTATTATTTAGTAATGAGTATTGACTCATTCACTTCACTCACTCTTCAAAGGAGCTATCCTTGGTCGTGTTGGTTGCATGTGCGGCTGCCGATCGGGAGGTCCCGGGTTCGATTCCCGAGTCGAACACTACAAAATT
>DWEI01001072.1:0-17986 GCA_018245875.1 Mysoria ambigua | reverse complement strand
TTGCTATTAGTGCCTAAGACTGTGTAATTAATTATACTGTCTTTCATATTACAGTAAAATTTGGTAGACATACATTGTGTGGATCATTTCATACCTATAGAGAAATAGGGCAATAATTTTCATGAATATATAGACAAATGTGTATTGTAAATAATTATAATGAAAATTAAATTTCTATGCAATAGCAGAGATTTTACATTTGTGCCTGGTGTATGGCAATGGGCTCCCCCCATTCCATGGGATGTATATTGTAACTGTAAAAAATAGAACTCCCACACTCCTCTGCCTACCTCTTCAAGAATATATAAGTGTGATATTGTGTTAAATTACACATCACTGCACATTTTAATGGCTGTCGTTTTGTTATCATTATGCTTATTAATAATTCGTTCCAAAGACAAAGCTATTGCCTTATCTAAGAAAATATATGATGAAACAATGGAGAACATTATTTATGAACGCCATTATAAATTAACTGCACATTAATTATACCTACAAGTACAATTGTACAGTTAACACATAATCCCGGTATAAAATGAAACTTAACAACATACCTACCACATTTTTATATATACATACAATCATACTGTGTATCTTCGACAGAGGCTTTAGTTATGTACCTAACACCTATATACACAACAGAGATACATCAATATCTGTGTCATTAAATCAACAAACACAGTGAACAAACAAGACATCAATACTACATCGTACATATATTATCATATATTATATACTTACAACACTATATCTGATAAATAATTTCATTTGAGGAATTGACAATAACCTATGGTCATATTTCTGTAATGCTGATGGCTAAAAAAATTCATTTGCGGAAATGTAACAAACATAACATAACACTTGTAACCCCTGAGGGGTAGAAGGAGAAATTCAGGACACTCCCACATTACATAGACATCACACCATGGAGGAGGTGACAAGCTTTTTGTTATATAGTGGCCAAAAATCTAAGGTCAGAGCCACTACAAGTAATTTTGCATTAGAAAAATCTTATAGTACCCGAAACGGGATTTGAACCTAAAACATCTTGATCAACAGTCATACTTGCAAGCATTCTATTCTAACTGAAAATGATGTAATGAAAAGAAAAAAAATACAAAATAATAAAGTATACCTAATTTACAAACATGTTTTTGGAAAAAATAAACTAGCCAATATTATGAATCAAAATTTCTTAGCACTTGTAGCACTTGTGATTACAAAATTTATGTGATCTGTAATAAAATCTAACCAAACTTATAATTTTTTCTTTCAATGTTGAAATCTTCTCTGGGTGTAATGTAATTTTGGACTTACTTATCCATAAGTTCCCTGTACAGTGGCATATGCTTGGGCTCAGCCATGATAGCGTCGTCTGGATGCAAGTCATACTTCTTCAGGAGATTATCATCCACCACAGCTGAGATATCCAACAGGGGATTTCCAATGCCGACTAGCAAGCCTTCTTTATCGCAGATACACCTAGGAATGTGAAAGTAATTTTATTGGAGTACCAATAGTTTTTATTATCATGAAATATATTCATCATTTTATACCTTCATAAATAAATTAAATATTTAAAATATTTTATTTAATAGATTTAGTGAAAATTAAAATAATCCTTATCACATAAGTATATTGAATTCAAAAAGTTCCATATGAAAGTTCGGGGATTACAGGTGTGAAGTTACGTTTTTTTTATCATTTTAGAATTGACAAAGGCAAATATGAGCAAATTGTGAAAAGGCAGCACGAGTCTCCAGTCTTTAGTTGTAATTACTTTACACCTACAGTCAAGCTTGACAGACAGTAACCAGGACTGGCCAGTGTGGCCAAGGGCCAGTCTGAAGTATCATACTTCAAGGTGTATGCAGGTTTAAAGATCTACAGAATAGATTCTTAGAGCACCTGGCTACACACTGGTGGCTTGTGAGGTGTGACACAAAAATTTACGAAACCATAATTTTTATTCCATATATGTAATACATATTAAACACCCGCTTCAAATAAGTCTTGCCAATAATGGAGGCAAAAAAATATTGTAGCAAGTTTGAAATTTTTGGCACAAACCACATGCCAAATTGAAGATAAATTTAGTTTGTTCATAACTTACATTATATCGGAGGGTGTGATGTCACTATTATCATTTAAATTAATAAATAATCTTAATTGACTATAATATATGTAAAACGATAAAAGCGAGACGAAAATATTGCGTTTAGTTCAATAGTTTCCAGTTAATGAAAAAAATAATTATTGTACTAAAGAAGATTAATATTACATATTTATCGAAGTATATTTGTACACCTTATCAAATAGTATACAAAACAGGCAAAATAAATAATATGAATGTTAAGTCAAATATTATAAGAGAATCTTTGACTTATTTACATTCTGGAATACGATTTGTACATATTTTAATGTATAGATAAAGATGAACTCAATATGAAGATAATTATTAGAGATATATCTTTCTGCATTCGTATTTAAAACAGAAACTTCAATAAAGTTAATTCGGTAACCCGGTCATGCAAATTAAAATGTCGCACGAAAAGGAAGCTATAATAAGCAAAAAACTACTTACGAAGGTATATTCATTATGTAATTATTACGTGCAGTTGATAAATTAATATTAAAATGATTTTTCACTTGGTCTTAACGGCAAGTTTCAAATAAAGAATTGAACTAACACACTCGACTAATATGTATCACCGCATGTTTTTCTTAAGAATAAAAACGTGCTCATGCTCTCCTAACTCAACGAAGAATAGGTATCATTTTTTACTTTTCTTACATGTGCCAATGTGGACTGACATTTCTTCCAACTGTCATGTAACGTTTACATTTTAAATATTGTGTGGCTTAAAAATTTGAAAATTTTTGCTCAAGGAATTAATTATTTTTAACGATAAAGTTTTAGCCAGCCCATATTGAATAAAAGTACATTGCAAGATACTACGTATGCCTAAAAAATATACATAAGTTATTATTAAATCAATTGAAGACAAATGTAATCCATTGTATGAATATTTAAAATAAAATTTATTTCTATAAACTAATTTTCTTTATACACTTATGGATTAAAAATATTCAAATCAAGTACAATACATATATGCAGTAAAAATTCACAATTTCATATCAATAGTGTCTACGTTATATTATAAACGTAGTTTTTGTATTTATAAAATACTTTGTATGGAATTTTCAATAAAAATATGTAATTATAATTTTTTAACTTAGCAATCTAAATAACTATCCCTCCTTTTTATTTTAATCAATAAGTTTTTAACATATCTAATGCTTCTAATTTGGTATATATACTTATACTTAGTCTGTGGTCTTCTTGATATAACTAACCTATAACCGGCGCAGAAATCACGTTTTGCAATTCCAGGCGAGAATCTTCGAGAAGTGGACGCTCACTGAACAAATATTAATCAACGCAGTCATTCGAATAAATTACAAAATGCTACGATTGCCTCGCGTAGTTCGTCAAACCATCTCATTAAGCAAATCTCAACAATTTGCAAGATTTTATGCAAAAGATGTGAGATTCGGTGCTGATGTAAGAGCTCTGATGCTTCAGGGCGTCGACGTTCTCGCTGATGCTGTCGCAGTCACGATGGGACCCAAAGGTAGGAACGTAATATTAGAACAGTCCTGGGGCTCGCCAAAAATCACCAAAGACGGTGTTACGGTCGCCAAGGGAGTTGAACTGAAGGACAAGTTTCAGAACATCGGTGCTAAGCTTGTGCAGAACGTAGCTAATAACACTAATGAAGAAGCCGGCGATGGCACCACCACAGCTACAGTACTCGCCAGAGCAATCGCCAAGGAGGGTTTTGAAAAGATTTCCAAAGGCGCTAACCCTATTGAAATCCGACGCGGTGTCATGATGGCTGTAGATGCAGTGAAAGACAAATTAAAGAACATGTCGAAGCCAGTTACTACGCCGGAAGAGATCGCGCAGGTCGCAACAATCTCCGCAAACGGTGACACTGCCATTGGCAAACTCATTGCCGACGCCATGAAGAAGGTGGGCCGTGATGGCGTAATTACAGTCAAAGACGGTAAGACCTTGACCGACGAACTTGAAATCATCGAAGGCATGAAATTTGACAGGGGTTATATTTCACCATATTTCATCAACTCATCAAAAGGAGCTAAAGTTGAATTCCAGGATGCTTTAGTTCTGTTCTCGGAGAAGAAAATTAGCAATGTTCAAACTATTATACCTGCACTGGAGTTGGCTAACCAGCAAAGAAAGGCTTTAGTCATTGTGGCTGAGGATGTTGATGGTGAAGCTCTATCAACCTTGGTTGTTAACAGGCTTAAGATTGGTCTCCAAGTTGCTGCAGTCAAAGCCCCTGGGTTTGGTGACAACCGTAAATCAACTTTGAGTGATATGGCCATAGCTACAGGAGGAGTAGTCTTTGGCGATGATGCCAATCTCATTAAACTAGAGGATGTCCAGGCATCAGATTTTGGACAGGTTGGAGAAGTGATTATTACAAAGGATGATACATTGTTCCTGAAGGGCAAGGGCAAGAAGGCTGATATTGACAGGAGAGCGGAGCAAATACGGGATCAGATACAAGACACAACCTCAGAATATGAGAAGGAAAAACTGCAGGAGCGTCTCGCTAGGCTCGCTTCTGGTGTGGCCGTACTTCATGTTGGTGGGTCCAGTGAAGTTGAAGTTAATGAAAAAAAAGATAGAGTTAATGATGCCTTGAATGCAACTCGTGCGGCTGTTGAGGAAGGTATTGTCCCTGGCGGCGGCTCTGCTCTCCTCAGATGTATTCCAACTCTTGAGCAACTGAAAACTTCAAATTCAGATCAAGCTACTGGTGTTGAAATCATTAAGAAAGCTTTGAAAATGCCCTGCATGACTATTGCCCGCAATGCTGGAATTGATGGATCAGTTGTAGTCGCCAAAGTAGAGGACCTCGGCCCCGAGTTTGGATATGATGCACTTAACAATGAGTATGTAAATATGATAGAAAAGGGAATAATTGATCCGACTAAAGTTGTGAGAACAGCTTTGACTGATGCCAGTGGAGTTGCATCACTATTGACAACAGCGGAGGCTGTTATCTGTGAAATTCCACAAGAAAAGGAACCCAACCCTATGGCTGGTATGGGAGGCATGGGTGGCATGGGAGGTATGGGGGGCATGATGTAAGAAACTGGACTTGAAATGCATTTATATTATAAAGACTTGGTAGTTACATCACCTGTTAGGGTATTGCAATGTTAAGATGAATGATGTTACAAAAGTGCAGTGAATGATTTTTCTTTTTTATTTTTGAGTCTGATTGTGTTAGCAAAGTAGAGACGGATGTCTTAGAATTATTTAGTTTTAATTTTTGCTTAAAAGCAAAAATGTTATTTTTAATAATATAATAAATAATGTTTTTCCAACTTGGCTTTCATTTAAATTTGCATAAAATACTATTAATAAAAAATTTACATGATAAAGCTTTATTTATTCATCACTATACATACTAAAATATATAGTACCACAGCAAATACAGGACAATCTTGAACTGAATTTAACATTTTCTATCTTAATACTAAATAAACATGCGTAATTAGCTACATTATAACATTATTATTTCTTATCAAACGTAAAACAACTCCACAACACGGCATAAAGTATCTATTATTATTTTGTGCTGTGTTATTCCTATAACCAATGAGAGTGAAAGTGTAGGGCATTTATCGTCAGTAAGCCCCAGCGTCAGTCTGTAGTACAATGACCCGACATGGAGTACCTAATGAATAGTGATAGACGGTATGACAAAGTAAAATTTCTTCGTTGCCAAAGGAATTGCGTAATTAATACGAATTTCATTGTAATAATATATGAAACGTTTTCTTAATAAAGTACGCCGCTTTCTAATTATTTTGTATTATATAAAATAACTTTATAATTGAGTGGTTAATTTTCGTAATTAAAAGTTTTTGTAATTGATAATCGCTGGTGGCGTGCTAAGGAAATCTTTACGTTGTTTGCGTAAGATGTGTTATGTAAGAATACACTTCGTCATTTATGCCGTTTGGATGAGTTTCAAAGTGCGAGTTTTTTATGATCTATACCATATTACCGATAACGCGATTTCATAGTTACAAATTATATTACAAATGAATGTGTTTATCACAATGCATTGAGTATAATACAAGGAGAGGATGCATACAATTATATATTGATAGAAAACACGCCCTTGTATGTTTATTAAAACAACTTACTTATTGAAACGACTTAAAATTAACTCCCATATTCATATAAGTAGGTACTTTGCTATGCAAGTCTTTTATGGAATTTAATTTTATGTGATCTTCATCTTTATAAACAACGTTATATCATCAACACGATGCCCAAAAGATGTGAACGCAAATTCTACACTTTTTAAAACGTATATTGTATGTGGGAGTTTCTCGGAATCTGGATATGCGTCCGGTGGCAAGGCGTTAGGATCACCACCAGGTCCATAGTTGGACGTAAACGTAACTGGTGAAACGAATACTCTTCTGTATACCTGTTAGGGTATTACAGGTGTGATGTCATTTTGATTGACATTAAATTTTGATTGAATAAAATTTTTAGATTGACATTAATTTTAAAAGAATTGAGTACTTCTAACGAGAATATACATAATTTGTGCACAAACTAGTAATTGACTACAAAAATGATGCTAAGTAACTTGTTATTTTCATTGGTCGTCAGTGTCGGGCGAACAAACAGACTATCCCCGACTCCGTCCCAGGATGTCGTAACAGACTAAACGACCTGCCTGGGCACGGTAAACTGCCCTAGCCTATGGGCAGCGACGTCGACGGCGCGATGACGTGCGTTAAATATAATATTAATGACTTTGCGATCATCAACAACCATGCCCCTCGGAGGCATTATGGGCAAAAATCCCACAAAAAACCTTTTGTTCAGCAGTGGAGTTGAAAAAGCTGAAGATGTGTTATTTCCATGGCTTCCGCTTTTCGATTTAAATATTAACTAAATCTGCTAAACGGATTTAACGCGAATTTAACAAATAGAATTTTTGCAATAAGCTTAAGAAATCGTATAAACAGTTATAAATGGTAATAAATGAGCAAAATCAGCATAGCATTTTTGAAAAATATATTTATTTCTCATTTGTCATAACAAAACTTAAACAATAATCTGTATATTGTTCGTTTATGTGTATAATATTTATAAAAATATCTGATCTTCATCTGAATCACCGGCACCGTAGACGAAATGTCTTCGAACTACACTGCCCTCAACAATTGCACTGTCGGTGTTTATATTATTTATATTATTGCTATTCTTACAAGGCGTTACCGGGTACCGGACTGGGCCCAGCCACCGCCTGCTCAGTCCAAAGTTACGAGGAACAGCCACTATCTTGCCCTTCGAATTATCCAAACTGTTCAGAGACGACTGGATGGATTTTAACGAACTTCTTTTCATTAACAATTCGTTTGAATCGTCATTCAAATAGTTCTCAGGTAAATGAACGTCAGATGGAATGCTCAAACTCAGAGGTCGGCGCTTTGGCCTATTTGCCGTTTGTCCTCTCCACGTATTAAATTTTTGTGTGTTCCTCTTTTGTGGCGTATTCTCTTGAGACGAGAAATTTCCTTCAACTGATTCTTCGCACGCTTTGTTTATTTTGTTTTCAGAATAACTTTTCTGCAAGCCAACCTTGTCAGGAGTATTTTGCTTACTAGATTTGTCTTTCATTCGACTGATCACTTTTTCTTTAGTCAATTTTATTAACGCGTAAATAGTTTTTAGAGCTTCCTCATTCAGCAGCTCGTCGTCTGTTACCTCGAGATCTAAAGCACTGGCTATGCTTCTTCGTAAATTTTCGTCACACTCGTTATTGCATTCTGCATTATTGCAATAATTGTCCAATATATTTTTATGTACATTCTGCAAAACTATCAGCTCCACGTTGCGCGGAGCTGACTGCAACATGTTTAAAGCTTTATCGTACTTTAAATTTAATAATGTCTGTCCATTAACCGATATGATTTGATCACCAGGTAATAATTTCCCACATAAATCAGCTGGACTCGCTGGTGTAATTGATTTCACATATACGTTTCCATCAGATCCTTCCGCAACTTGTAATCCTAATGCATTCGTTTGATCTCTTTCAAGTACAGCGGTCACGAACACTCTCTCTCCCTGAACACATTCCATGTTATCTAATCTTTCAAATATGGATGTATTCAGGCAAGATTCGTTTGTGGCCTCCGGAAAATTAAATACGTCAGAATAAACTTTAGGAGATTCTAAAACGTAAGCAGTTGGCGCATGCGTCATGTTTTGGCTATAAGGCCGCTCAGGCAACAACTTCATACTATTCACTGTACAATGCTGCTTCTGCTCAGAACTTAAATCATCAGAATCACTTTGATTGACTCCAAATTCTCCATCCGACCTCATGCAATCACCCAACACCTTAACAGGTGACCTGGTTTGGTTACTATTTAACACAGTTTTGGTACCATTAAACACCCTTGTGCCCATTTTCACGCCATGCCTCCTAGGCAAGCTACTCTCTGAAGAAGATAAACCTTCATTAGAAGAACTGCCTTGCAAATTTGATGTAATTAAAAGATTTTCATCACAATGTTGGGGTGAAAGTATTTGACGAAGTAATTCTTCTGTATCGGGTTTTTTGTTCTCTTTATCTGTTTTTTTGTCTCCAAATATATCTACCCTGAATCTCCTTCTAGCTGGTCGTCGAATTTTTATAGGATTTCTCACAGCCAAATTATAACTATCCTGATAGTTACTACAATCTATCTTTTTTGGACTACTGTTCACATTAAAAGGGTAGCCAAGTTCTTCTGATAAGTAGTTTATAAAGTCATCTTTTGCATACAATTTTAAATATAATCGGTGATGCAAAGAAGCCAGCCAAAAAGTGAAGTAACTTTTGTTGTTTGTCATTTTTAGTTTGTACTTAATTCCAATTTTTGATAGACCTGAATGTGTATTGGGCATTATATACAAGCTTTTTTTATTGTAGTAAAATGTATGTATATGATGCCAGGGCAAACTCTGCAACACTATACGATTTGTATTTGTACCTGATGAATCTGTAATGGGATTAGTCCTGGAATACAATGTTATACCCCTTGGCCCAATAGATAGCCAGACATCTCGGCAGAATCCATCCCTTGTGGCCCAAACAGCAGAGTAAAAGTGAGCACCATAATCTCTAAATGTCTGTGCTAGTGTAATATAATTTAGTATGGCTTTATTTTTGTCCAGACCGCGTCTAGATTCATGAGCTCTTTTCATTCTCAATTTAACATCTGCCATATCATTATTTATTATATATTCTGGCAAATAATGTTCTAGCAAAAAGTAATCAGCCGCACCATGTTCCCTATAAGAAAATTCTCCGAATTCTATATGTAATGCATAACCGGCAAGCAGTATGAGATTCTGAATTGATGAAGTCATTAGTCCCTCTAATGTAGCTCTCCTTAGCTGCAAATACACACGATACCTCCAATCGCCGCCTTGAATATTACTAGCAATATTTTTAGGAAGGAAGAATTTAATTCTTAAAAAAACAGTAAGTGAATTATTTTCCTCTATAGTCTTACTTTTCTTATTTGAACTTTTGTGCCAATAATCTGGGGCAATTTTTTTTATTTTATAATCATCTGGTAAAAATATGAAGTCCCCACCAATAAGTACAGCAATTCCCAACATAAAATTGTGTTCATATTTCTCGCTGAACACTAAAGCATCAAACAGTTGACCGGCTGTGACTGTGTTTGGATCACAGAGTGCTTCTATTCTTTGACCATTGAGAAGCACAACAGTGATGACCCTTTTATCACAGATGGCTGATACAGTCAGATCCAAGTGTTTTACAGGTTGTGAGGCTCTAACAATAAACTCTGGCCCAGTGCAACTCTCTTTCCCTTTATTTCCCATGTTAGCCTTGTAAAGTCGTGAAGCGGCTCGTTGTACCGGTTTAGTTCTCCTGAAATTTGTACTTAAAGGTGGTTGCTTAGGTTTTGTTATAAGGTTATCATCAATATTGATAGCTGACATAGATAATGCATTGTTTTGAATTTTGGAATGTTCAATTTGAGTACTACAAGCTATGTCGAGAGAGGAATGGGCAGTACTCAAGCCTCCTTTTCTTGGTGTATCAAAGAGGTTAAATATAGCATTTCTATGATGCCTTGGTTGACGGTAACTTGGGAATGGATCAGCTTCATCTGGTGACTTTATAAGGTTCATGTAACTTCTTGGTTTTGTACTGACTTTGAGACTTAAGTGAGATAATTTTCCATCTTCTGCTCCATTAATTTTATCATTCTTTTCGGGAGGCTCAAATTGATGATGGTCCATTACAGGACTGAAGGTGATAGAGGCAGCTGAACAGGAGCTACGACCTGAGTCTTCATCACAATTGCGAGGCATCTCTGAAAACATTTATAGATAACTATACTTAAACAACAATAATATACTGTTTATTTATGAGTATCCACTAGAATTCTCTACTTGTACTTTGCATACATGCAAAGGTGCCATTTACAAGTTTGTCTTCGTAGGCAGGTGGCTATCAATACACTGTAAATGAACCTTAACATGTTATTTATCTTGCCAAAAAAACATTTAAAAGCTTATGCATAATCAGGTTGAGAATTTATGTTTAAAATGCTTTTTCTTTGGTTATTTGCTTTGACTGCCTGATTAGCTGTATTAGTTGCAAGTGCAACTCTCAATCAGGAGGTCCTCAGTTCAATTCCGGATTGGGCACTATAAAATTTTTCTAATTTAGATTTTCTAGTAGTGGCTTGAAGTCTGGATTTGTACCCTACATATGGCTCACCATCTATTCCAGAGTGGGACATAAACATAACTGGTGAAATGTTGGACTACACTCCTCGGCCTCCCTCTTCGGGATCAACAGGTGGAATGTTACGCTTATTGCTGTTAACACAAATCACCAACTGATCAGAAATAATATCTGTATGCATACCTGTGTTAGATGAGCTCATATAAATATCGCTAATAAAATATTTATATACAACTATTTCTTACCAGCTCTCCGGTATCTTGTAGTTTATTTACTATTAGTCATCTTATGAATATTAATAAAGCGATATTGTATTAGATAATATAACCAGCATCCTGTGAAAGTAAAAGAAATGGTAAGAAAACAACATTTAAACACCATATTCTAATACACTGGTCGGTACGAACATCAATCAAGGAACAAAATCAAGTATGCAGAAATCGCGCCAAATTATACTATACGATGGCGAGACAACGAATTTTACCTCATCAACATTCAAATTGTCATAGACGTTCTAAAATCTTTTTATTCAAAAACGGGTGTATTCAATTCGGCGAATAAGTAACATTAACTTCGTTTTGTAACAAAATTTTAACTATGCTTGTATGTAAGTATAACGCAATAGATTCACGAATAAATTTCAAAATAGATAAACACTAATATGTAATTGGTAGGTTTAACTTTACTTAATTTTTTTAACTCTATATAAGATTTTCACAATAAATAAACTTACACTATTTTCAATCACAATTCCCTGTAGTTACATCATTAGCTTAATATTTTCGTATAGAATTACTGTTGCAAGCTCTCACGAATCAATAATTACTTTAAAAGTAACTTTACTACCAAGTTATTGTTCACTTTAGCGTAGCGTATGTACTATCTACCAACTACCTGTTAATATTGTATATGTATGTACTATCTATGATTGTGTATTACTACCATAGATCAAGTTAATACATAGGCATACCGTTCTCCAACGTATGTACAAGCATGTCATAGACTAACCATAAATTATGATTGTCTACGCAGAGTACGAACTATCAAGTAATAAAGAGAGGAACTAAAGAATGATTAGAATGTATAATTTCAAAATTAAATGCTTTTATTACACAATGTAATGATACTGAGCTATATTTTTAACATTCTTCCATTGCAAATAGGTTAAACATTACGATTTGTTAAAAAACAAACCAATATCTACAAACAATAAAAATAAATTCGAATCAATTATGATAAACGATTAGATAAACAGTCCATTATGGGGATGTCCATTATGGTAAACATGTAACGTCCATTATGGGGAAGGCAGAGTGTACGATTATCAAACGTCTATTTTTACACACCTGATTTGGTTTCTTTACATTAATTACTCTTTACGGGTATATAAATATGGGTATATATATTTGATAAAAAAAGAAAAGTCTTTATCTCCCTCAGCACTAAAAAGAATAACGCACTTTTATTGCGTTATTCTTTTTGTTATTGTAATTATTTGTTAAGAAAAATAATTTGGTTGTCTTACTAGAACACTACGCATTTACCAGTTATCGTTAATGGTGGGTATTGACTTTTATAGGGTATTAGTCAGGGGTATTTATTTATTCATATTTTTCGTAGTTTGGTGATTACAAATATGTTAATCTTGAAAGTTATTGTTATCTGTGTACATTGATTTTAAGCTCAATACAATTGCTATCTGTGACAATATTTTTCCACGATAATTTTTTTTCTTGTTTGTCATTCAATTGTCAGTGCTCATTCTGTTTGTATTGCGTTCTAATTCTTATTGTGCGTGTATTGTAATTTAGGGAAATCATTTTGTTATTCTTGTTAATTACACAAAATATATCGGAAATAATGGTTTGATTGTATGAAATTTAATGTTTAAAAGTGATCAGCCATGGCTACCTTAATCCAATCATATGAACAGCAGTACTCAGTCCTTACCGCCGATATTACTGCAAAAATTGGTCGGCTTAAGGTGGCCAATGAAGGTATTTATATATTTTCATATTTTTGTTAACGTTTAATACTTTAAAGTTGTTAATCATACTTCGTCTCCAAACACGGAGTTTGGTATATTGCGTTAAACTAAATATTTTTGTAGATGATCGCGACAAGCTATCGCGAGAGATACAATCTAACTTCGAAGAAGCTAATGATTTGGTAAGTAATATATTTTTATCAGTTAAATTATTTTACATGTGTTACGTATGTGACGTCAGCGAATTTCGCAATCAGGATCTATTTATTTTATTTAATACCAGTTTTTTTTTATATACTTCCATGCTATTCATGAAACATGAATGTAATGTTTCTTTGCAGTGCTCATTATGGCAATCATTTGGAAAATTTAACACCAGTTTATTGTAATAGATTTTGTTCTATTTAAATTTGCAATATTACTTTGTAATAGTCTGTGTACAATTATAAAAAATGCTGGTACTGATGTATAATTCTGCTGCTTAGCAGCAGGATATGCTTTCTTGTGCTCTGTTAAAATGTGTGTCATTGAATTTCATAAAATTTTAAGGATATTGTAAGAGACAAAAAATGCCATATTTAATTCTTACTTAATTTTCTGAACTAAGTAATAAGTAGTATTCCGAACTAAGTAATAAGCAGATATTTGTCAGCCGTCAGTTAACGTGATGAAGAAGACCAATATGTTGCTGGCCTCAATTTGTTCGTTGTTACTAAACCCACAAGCCCAGGTGGGGCTTTAGAGAAGAAACACTATAAAAGTACACAATAACACTCATTCATTAGAGCAGCTCATGGCCTTCTATCAAGTGACAAAATCTATCTGAGCACTGATAAGGGCTATTGATGTGATGATTCGCTTGATACAAACAACCTGGCAGGTGTCAGGGTGTTTCCATTAAACTTGAAATATTGTCAATTTGTAATTTACACATAAAGGTGTAATATATTTTCTCAAGTTGGTGTCCATAGTAAACATAGTATAACAGTAAATAATGTTTGATACCAGTTAGAGCAGCTGGAGCTGGAGTACCGTGGTGCTGGTGCCGGCTCCAGGGTAGCGGCGTACAGGGCGGAGCTTCAGAGAGTCAAGGATGAATACCGATCTGTTGCCAGTAATACTACAACTTGTGAGTATATATTTGTAAAAATGATAAACCACTAACATCATGGATGTGAATAAAGCTAGTACTGCAGTTGAAGAGAGAAATGAGTGTTAAAACTTCTGTCTGTTATTCAATACCAACCCCTCTATCGTTCCACTGCTGGAACACAGAACAGGAGGTAGAACTAGCACATATGCTAGGATTTCAATCCAGCCTCCCAGAGTGATAGGGTGAAATTCAAACCACTGGGATATCAGTTTATCAGAATGCCTTTATCAATTGATCTGTCAGATTTAGTATGAGATGAGTTGTTAATTTTAATGTCGCAGAATTTTTGTACATCATAATTGTGTGAAAAGTGTGACATTTCAATGTAATAATTAACTTTTAAATGACAAGGTGAAGAAGTATTTTGTAAGCATTTAAATGCACTTGATATTTGATAAATCAAAAAGCCTGTAATAGACCAATAAATGCAGCAGTAATCTCCATAATAAAAGGGGAGTGGCAAAGATTGCTGCCCCATGTGTTGACAGCATTGTTTTTATTGTGGTTGCTTTGAGAGAAACATAATTGTTGTCTATGATGCTATATACAGGCGCAACAGGGTCTTCATTTAAACCAGTTATAGAGGATGTGGATGAAGAACAAATCCATTCAGTTTATTATCTCTTTGAGACAGACATCTTATAATTCTGACAATTCTTGTATTCCCATGAAGTAACAGTTGTACCATAAACATATACCAACATGATGTGGTACCATGATTGGTTGTAGGCATGGGGTGCGAGTGTGAACGGGAAAGGGACACCCTCTCCATTAAACATGCTTACCCCACCACTGAATAGATCAGTCATTTGTAACTCTTCATGTTCCATTTGGCAATGAATGGCCCGACATGCGTATTTTATATATAATCGTGTTAATTCTTTCCAAATTATTGGTATGTATATCTCCGGTATTTCTAGGTGTCATTTTGAGTGACGATATAGGAAAAGTGGGTGGCAGTGGTTGAATGCCAAGAGCTGACGATCAAGGCCTATGTCTAGCAGTGGACAGGAATAAGCTGATGATGATGATATCTCCGATAGCTTTTGTTATATAATATAAGCATATATTTTTATTGCAGATAACATAGATCCAGAAGAGTATGATGACTGGTCCGCCAACGACCAGCGTCGCAAGCTGCTGGACAACACGGAGCGGCTGGAGCGCACCGGGAAGAACCTGACAGAGGGCTACCGCGTCGTGCTGGAGACGGAGCAGGTCGGGGCCGCCGTGCTGCAGGATCTGCACGCGCAGAGGGAGAGCATTCAGCGTTCCAGGGGCAGGGTAAGTTAATAAATAGTCAATTATTTTTTTTCAACCAGTGTTGAAATACCACCAACTTCCTAAATTCTGTTGATACTGTCAATTTAAAATCCAAAAATATTGTGCAGTGATAGTTGTTAGTCAGTGGTGAATATGCTGTGTGAGGTTAAGGCATTTCATATGAAAAGGTTTTTTTGTTATAAATGTACTTCATAATGAAGGATGATTTTTAGTATGTCATTTAAAACAGTCTATAGAAGACTGTCTCTAATAATCTCTAGATGAGAAATCAAATTATTGATACAAAATGCTTTGAAGTTTTGCTTTCTCTTGATACATCAATCCATCAACATGGTAATTCTGACAAAAGTAATAATAAAAGAAGAAAATAATATAACCCTTATACAAAGCATGTAATACATTTATAGTTATGTTGGTCATAACAGTAACATTTAAGACTATCAGGAGCAACCAAATGTTGAATGTGTATGAATAAAGTGAAGTATAGCATATGTCAGCTCTGCGAAGCCTCCGCCTACAACATGGGGCTCTGATATGATGATAACTGTAATCCGAAATGGACAGCTGCGCGAGACGGACGCGACGCTCAACCGGTCCGCGCGGCTGAGCGGCTCCATGGCGGTGCGCGCGCTGCAGGACCGCCTGGTGCTGGCGCTGGTGCTGCTCGCGCTCGGCGCGCTGCTCTGCACCGCGCTCTACCTCTACGCCACCTAGCCGCCCGCCCCCCCGCGGGGGCTGCAGGTGGGCACTCTACAGATCTCAGCTGGCCCATTCGCTAACCTTCATCACTACCTTGCGTGCCTTAAATTTGGGTCTAGCTAAAAATAAAGATGGCGGAAGTGAAAGCATGTATGATTGATTGTCATACAATTGTTCTAATCTATAATTGAACTGAAGTATTGTTTGTATGTTTTGTTGAAGGTTGAAGCGGTTTCTTCATTTGCCGCGAGGGAGTGGCAAACAATAGAATCACATCTGTTGACTGACTACACATGTGCAGAGCGGAATGGACAGCTGGTGATTGGAGTGTGGTAATATATGGGAGCTCTTAACTTATCGGACATGACAGCCAGTGTTTACCGTAGCCCAGTGCTTGTGGAGCCTTCTAGGTGTTGCTGTATATATTTATTGTGTGCTGAACTGTTTTTAATATTGTTCTCTAACTTTGTTGATTTTTTAAAATGTAATTTATTTATTTACAAAACAAATAAATATATTACATTAAAGAAAATATGATATGTAATATATTGCTAAATCATTATTTTTTTTCAAGTGATCTTGTACATTGGAATTTATATTCGGATTTAATTAATCTTGATCAAAATCAATGTCTGTTATAGAGTTATAGCCGATATCACTGCCTGGACACAGTTGAAATCATACCTTCTTGAATAGTTATTTATTGATTGGAAATTAAAATGAATCATAAATCTTTATGCTTATTGATAGTAAATAAAAAAAATGAAGCCAGTTTCTCGCGGGGGATCCTGAACACTAAGCACTTATGCTGCTCAGTTTGTCATAACTTTGCCACAACCTTTGTCACGTATTTTCGCCATTGCCTGTCGACTGGTGCAGAATGCCATTTAGCAGTACGTCCACCTTCTGTAGTCTAGCTTTAGATTCACAATGCAGACTAAATAAATAATATTCAAAGCAAGTAACATTTTAAACAATTGTCTATAATTTCTATGTGTTTAACTGCAATTTATGTGCATAAGCTATCATATATGTGATAGATTGTTTGCTTATTAATATCTATGTAAAAACAATTTGTCTTATTGTTGTGGTATTTCTAATCTAAAAATCTATAATTATTGTGCCCAATGTCATGTAATAAGAATGAAGCACTTTTGTTGATATGAATGTGACCATCCAGTGACCAACAACTAGTGTATATCGATCACCTCATCCATAGACAGACATCCACTGTATTATACAACTGTCCTCTGCTTACCTCTTTGCGGACCACTGACGTGATGTTACTTTAGTTGTCTGACTAATACATGACATACATTATAACCACATTATTAATTGAAAAATACAATATGAGAGGTTATTGTGTAGGAAGTTTTATCAACATATGGAGTGTCACACGTAACTTCCAAAAAGACATTAGTATGTTAATATATAACTCATGATATGTAATTTATATTGATGGTTGTAAATATAACTTTGTACATAGATGCTTTTATCTCTATGTGTATTGGACATGTTACATTTATATGTACTGAATGTTTGTAGTCATTTTAATGTTATTTTAATGTTATTGAGTATAGGTACACAAACTCATTTTGTTGAACATAATGTTTAATTGATTTCACAAAAGACACTGTGTGGTGTACCGTCTGTGTGTTTGTGAATGCACGGAGGACCTTGTGTGCTCGCACTGAAACAAACCTTCACAGAACACCACTAGTTTATTACATTATCATACTCAATGTTGGCGAGGCCTATGTTGGCGCTTTTCTCTCACAGGGCTCTCACATGAGGCTTTAGCTTTAAACATATGTCCAACTTCTATGTTGGGTCTCTCCAATTACCTTTAGAGCTTATGACATTATTGTGTATTTATTTAATACATCATTAGGGACGGGAGGAAGACTTTGTATAGGTCTGAAATTGCACTGGCCACTTAGAAAAATATACTTGAATTAGGCCAGTACATATATAACAGTGTATAGATATGAATAATTGCTGAACATGTTTGCTTATGAT
>DWEI01001071.1:0-17988 GCA_018245875.1 Mysoria ambigua | reverse complement strand
TGAGGCGTAAAAGTAATTAGTGAACCGTGGGAGTATTCTGCAATCCTCTGCCTCCCTCTTCGAGGATTACAAACGTGAAATTTGCTTGCTCTTGTGTGTCATCCAAGTATCTAATTTGCATGTGTTTTTGAAGTTATCGGAGGGGCGTTCAGTTTTAAAGTAAACGATCTGAACGTTAGTTGCGTATTACTTATTTATATTCATATTACGTCTATTAACCCTTTTATTGCTCAATTGTTATAGACGGGTCTCCCCGGGATGAGGATGACCTGATCTCGTCTCATTCTGAGTTCGCTGTCAACCAAACGTGGGCTAGAAGTCGCCGGAAATTCGAAGGCTATATTGTAAACTAATAATTTAAAGGCATTTAAACGTTTGAACTCTATACGACTGCATGTGTAAACTGTTCAGTTGAATTCGCCTTATTTGTATCAGTGAATTCAGTTTGCCCAAAGTTGGGCCAAATAAAGAATACAAACAAACTCGCGAGGGCGCACGGTACAATGTCTTGGCTCGGAACAAAGCTGGACTATAGCTATTTTTGTGCAGCGGATGCGCGCGCTCCGATGCGTTCGGTACGGTCAGCAAAAATACATTCTGTATCGGTTATAAATATCGCGATCATTAATTTTATAAATTGTAAATATCTTTTTTTATCTTTATTATCCATATAATATTTATTGTATTATATATGCAATTTTTAAACCCTGCCGCAGTTTAGAGCTGACACAAACGTATGTGAATTAGGAGGCATATATTTATTTAGTATTTTTTATTTTTATAATTATATTACATAGGGTGTACTTAGCAGACAGTTAGATACATACATATCTTCACGCCAGGTCCCTTACGGGAAGGCAGAGAGCACGGAGTGCCAACTTAACTCTATCCTTACAAATCTTCCGCGTCTTAGCAGACGGTTGAAGCTATTTTATTTGCTACCTCATTGGTCCAGTGATTTGTGGATTCGAAACAGGGATTGTGGGTGCGATCCCGTGTTAAACAAACACTTCTGTGTCAAGCTTGCGTTTTTATCAACTTATCAGAATAAGGATATATTGCGAAATGTTTAACTAGTAAAACGTAAAGGTATACTACACTCCTCTGCCTATCTATTCGGGGATAATAGGCTAGATGTTACGTTTTTGAAATGTTTTTGTTATTATTGAAAATTGGAAGCGATACATTCGTCTGTCCAAAAGTACTGGAAATAGTGACAGATTTGAGGGTGCCAGGGAATGGAACCTTACCTGAAATTATACCCGTGGAAAGAAACTATGAACAAGTTCACACTCACCTTCACTCTCACACAGAGACACGCACACATGGGCATTTTACTATTAATAAAACAATATTAGAAATGACAACTAACACCACTATTATTTTTATTGAATGTTATACTAATTTACTATAGTTAACTCTGTTGTATTACTAAATGAATAAATAAATAACTACGCCATTTATAGTTCCGTGTTAAATTTTATATTGGCTTGGAACAGATATAGTACCTAATCATATTTAACATAACGCCACGCCTGTGTTTCCAGGAAGTGTGTACCCTTACGTTTCATGAATCATTTTACACGTCCGATGGGATGGGGGTGCGTCTATTCAAACATAGATATCCACCGGGCCCAAATCAAGACACCGTGCTGTTACTGAAATTCGATCGTATTAAATTCTAATTACATGCTTAAATTACACAAATAACAATTATGCTGACGCTACATATTAACATGTGCGTGTGAACGGGAGCGCAGACGCACAAATAAACAGATAAAACACTCTGTCTGTACAAATACGGCAAGTGGATTCTATAGACGCTGAGGCGCATTCAATTCTAAACTTTGGGAACGGACGGTATCCTAATTACACACTCAATTGAATCATGTGCCGCGCGTCAAATTGTTGAGCGGCGTCCGGAAATATCTCAGGGCCATTCATAGCGCCGCGATCCCGAACTAGGCAGAGCCTATGCTAAGTTAGATCGATAAATTCGTACTAGCCCGTGGGTCTAATGCACAGTGTACCTAATCGGTAATTGCTGAGTGGACGGTTGTGAGTTTGATTTCCACTCACTGCGAATATTTCTTTTACGTGTACAAGTATACAAGGCTAATTTTTGTGAGAGTAAAAATAATTTACTACCGTTTGCATAGCGGTTGGCAGCATATAGAAAATTGCCGAGTTCCCTGGAATGAGGTGTAATCCTATTGCCAAAAAAAAATAAAAAATATTACACAGAACTGTTGCAGCGCTGTGCCAAAAGTTGATCAAAATCAAACAACACCGTCACACATACGTTACAATATTACATTATGTTAGTACAGAATATAAAGTTAATATTGACGGGCCCTGGGAGCGACACGCTGAATATTCGGCCACGGTTGTGATCAGATAACACATATTGAATCTCAAATATTCACCATAACTTCCGTTCAACGACGAGGATTCCCTTATCTTGTGTTCGATATCGTAAATAAAGAAACAACAAACAAATTTGCCACTGTATATCGGTAAGGTCCTTTACGTATAAATCATAAACGAAATGTCAAGAAATGTTATTAGCTTATGTTAATAATATTTTTACAATTTTCATCGTATAGTTTGATGTTATGTTTAATCGAGCTAGAACTGTATTATGCCGTGATATGTGTGAAATCTTTTTAAACTAGGGCATATTTAAAATGTTCAAAATTTAAATACCAATTCATTCTTTTAAAAACGTTGGAAATTCAAATACCAATTCGTTATGTGTAAAATATTCGAAATTCAAATATCAAATCCTTATGTAACGTACCATATCTTTACAGCACTGTTAAACTACCCTCAATAAAACCACATAAAGTAATGTACCACAATTTTCAAACTCAAAATCCTTCCAGCTATGGTCGTTATATAAAAAATCCTTATTTAAAATTTATTCCTCCATACCTCATATGCCGTCCATTTTATAACGACCTTACCATACTTCTTAATATCGAATACAACGAACCCAAAGAGTCATCTGGAAGGCTCAATACTTTTTGGAAGTGTCAAATTACGTAATCTTTGGAATAATCGTTAGAACACCTTGGCCTTATAAAATGATAAAAAACATCCCTACATAGCTGCGTTTTTTGTTACAGAGCGACAGAGAGGGCTGCTTGCCGTGCGAGTGGGAAAAGGATAACCATAGTGTCCAGTTCGAAACCGGTCGGGAAAGGATACATATCTTTTTTTATAGAAGAAAAAAGTTCCCGCTTTCGAAACCATCGTCTAGTTATGCCAGAGTTTGAAAATCGAATGCTGTGAGTGTCGCAAGTTTAGTGAAATTGATAATCAAAATGGCAGCGTTTCCCGCCATCCTGTGCGTTCTCATGGCCGTTATTGTAACAGGTGAGTTCTAATATTTTTTTTTCATATTTACGACATGGTTCAAAATAATGTTAAATTATTCATTTATAAATACGTAAAAGCAAATTACCGTTTTTATATTATTTTAAAATAAACTGTGCAACGTAATAACCTCACGAGAAATTTTATTTGAACGAAAATGCTATATAACGTTTTGGCGGGAACGTGAACAATTTTATTTCTCAACTGCACAGCACTAAAGCCTTCGTAGCGTGAACGGAAATGAATTTCGGTGTAATTTTATTTTTAAATCTGCAATATGTTTTAACATATCAGTGCAGTGTTTTCCTTCGCATTCTAATATACTAATAGAAAATAATACTGCGGTCAAGCAACTTTACAAATAATAAAAAAATGTATTAAATATTAAATGAACAATGCAAACATTAATAAGTAGGTGAACCAGTTCACACGAATTTACCAGAACATTCGTGAAACAAAGCGTACTGACATACCTTAACACAGTTTTTATCCAAAACAAGGCTAATTTGATGAGTCAACTGCATCCGTTCGAAGAAATACAAAATCAAGCTTTCTTATTGGCGTACTGCAGCTCTGGCCATAGATTCGATAAACTTAGAAATGACATTGGAATTATGATCAGTACAAAAACACCATTATGTTTCGATAACTCGATGGTATTCGTGAATTGAAAATAATAGTGGAAATTATGTCGTTTCAATACTGCACGGTGGTTTCAGGCAAGAAGTGAGTTGTTATGACTATGTCAGATAGCATAACACTTGCCTCGCGTTGTTATTGTAAGATGGGCTTCTTTAACTCCATGTTTGATGAAATTTAACATAATTCAAAATATTTCATAATAAATCTATTGAACTATCGCCGAGTAAGGTAACGCGATGAACTTTAATTTTACCAATGTTCGTGTTATTTACGTTTACGTCACGTTACAAAGTTAACTAGCTTGGTCATAATTGGTTATGACTTAACTGAACAATGTAACTTTTATTTGTGACATATATTAAATATCAATATTATAAATGTACTTCTGTTATTCTGTTATTGTACCAAGGCTAAAACTCTTCACTAAATTCGATTAATTTGAAAGTCCTTGCTTGCGGTTTCTAGCTTCCGTCATATTTTTACTAAAACTTCTGAAATTATGTTTCAGAAGTTCAACAGCTCCGTAAATATTCGCTATGCGAACCTGTATTTCCAATCGCAACGTATGAACATACGGTATTTTTGTAGAGAACAATGCAAAACGTATCATTGTATCAAGTTTGTCAGATAATTAATGCTGACCGGAAATAAAATCACGCAGGTAGAATATTATATGATGGTCCGTCAAAATGAAACTCACTTCTATGCGCCTCAAACTCTGTGGTCCTCACGAGCTGTGCTGTGAGTCACGTCCAAAGCCTTCAAATGACCTTATTACTATTATTGTTACTGTACTTCGTGTTATAAATCTGTCCTTTTATTATTATTACATTTCGTCATCATCATCGTCATCAGCTTCACTCTCTACTGCTCGACTTCAGTGTACCCTATTAAAAAGGGGTATTTGTTAATGTTATCATTGATTATTATTTATGGTAATATGGGTCCTCCACTCTGTCTATAGCGGGACGTAAACGTAACTGATGAAATGTGGGAGTGTTCTATACTCCTCTGCTTGCCTCTTCGGGCATTACACGCGTGAAGTTACGTTTTTTACTATTATTATTAAAAGCATGATGAGCCGTGATTTTAGTTTCATTCAACCACGATTTCATTTAAAATCCATTATAAATACGGTAATGCAAGAATGCCGCAAGTTGAGATTCAAGCGATTCTTGGCGCGTGACAGTGCACGGCACAGCCTGGCGCTGCCGGCCGCGTGGCCGCATCGATTGCAGCCCCGGCCTCGTTCCTTAATGTATATATTAAATCGTCTTTTATTTGTACTGTCGGACTGTTTAGCTATTGACTTATTATTTTGTTCACGTACTACATTTATATAACAAGAGCTTTTGGTCGCGGCTACGCTCGCGCAGAAGTCGATATTACAATGAACAAAATTTTTGGCAAATTATTAATTTAAGGTGTACAATTTACAATGCAACATAATAATACTCTACTTACAATATTTGTACCTATCCCTATTTTTACCACTTAATGTGGAATTTCCAAAATGCCTTCCATATTGGTCACTTGGTGATTCAAGGTACCTTTATCAGGTGTAATGTTTATAGGCACAGCGCCTTTAGCAGTATGTTCGTCTGTCGTTCAGTCAATTTCTTCTTATAGATGTGTATAGCGGATTAATTAACATAAATAAAACTTGCACACTATTAGATCAGTGTGACTTAACCGTAACCGATGTAGATTGGGTGTGCGCCACTCGTCTCTGTCCACCTCTCCTTCGATTACAAGCGTGACGTTACGTTTACATAACCTCTCACAATCCCACAACCATCGCGTACGGAGGTGGCACGAAGCGATCGGATACAATACGCACAGCTTGTTTACCACGTGTCTCTTGGTGTTAACATTTTTCTGACTTTGTTTATTAGATAAACAAAACATCCTGTCGCTCGGCGAGTGGGTCAGTTCTATGACACCAACCGTACGCACTCGATAGCTGTGGTTGTCTTTTTTGTATCTGTGTTCTGTTAAAATAGTTTCGGTTTTCAAAAATTTTTATACGATGAAATTATATTGAAATTTAATTTGGTTTTATGTGTTGTGAGGCTAATGAGGCTTTTAAATAAAGTCATGGGGTAGGTGACAGAGGTGGGGTAGGTGACTAGGAATCAAGAATACCACAATATAATACCAGAACAGTCTCATGATAGAATCTCACTAGAACTTCATGAAGGCCTGTATATTCTTACGACATATCCCTCACGGAGTAGTCAAAGAGTAATAATACTCGACTATCTAAACGCGGCGACGCGTCATATCCAGAGTCACTGTAATAACAGGTATCGCATCAAATTTGTTACGTGCGTTTGTATTATTACCATATAATACTAATACACTTTACTTCGTTTCATTAGAGCCTTAAACATTAGTATTCTCAAAAAGTGATAGTGATACAATTACATTGGTTTATGTCGTGTGAAGTCCGCCAACTCGTACTTTAGGAGCGCGGTGCACCCGAGTCTTAATCCCACCCCGTTTCTAAAGGAGCCCCGTGTCATACAGGGACGCGATAGGAGGGCTGATGATGGAGAGATTTGCTTGGAAATGTTTAGCTTCATTAGTCAGTTATTTTTATTATATAGTAACCGCCTTGTTTGTCGTTGGTGGCAAGTGCGACTGGCTATCCTGGTCCTGGGTTCAAATCCCGGTTTGGCTAATAAAGGATTTTTCTAATGTACATTTTCTAATAGTGGCTCTGAATCTAGATATGTACCTGGTTCAACCGATTCCATAGTAAGACTTAAAATTTTGAGGCGTAATATTATGTTACAATAACAGCCCTTTTTTGAATAACACTCACTCATGGGGTTTAATTTTATTTGACTTCTGTTAAAGAAAAAGAAATTTAATAATCACTCCAATAAATCATTTGCACACAGCTACATATTTGCATGTAAACTTACAAACAATATAACAAATAGGAACAATACATCACAGCGATGTCGCATTGAAATACTTTGTTTGCGTGTGTGTCTGTTCGTGTGCTTATATTTTAGTTTAAAACGTTTCTTATTTGTTCATTACTTGATCGCTGTGATACAAAATCCGTAAACGACACCGCCAACCAGTACGGTCATTGTGTGCATTGCAAACATTGTTCTATTGTGACAGGGCAGCCTCACTACAAAAAGTACAGGCAATCGGAAATGGTCATCGCGACACACACGGCCAGCCGATAAAGCAAACAGATCATATACATATGTACACATGTGTGTTGAGTTGAAAGGTATTTTAGAATCATTCACTTGTTTGTTTGGCGGCGAGAAGCGATGAGATATAACAACGCTTGTGAAAAGGAGAAATAATTACTGAATTCATAAATTTACAACTAGAAAGGATTACTAGGAAGTATGGTTGTTAAATAAAGCCTAGTTTATTCAATAAAGATTAGCATGTATTATGGAGTAAATATTTTATTTTATATATTACCCATTGTGTTTTTTATGATATTTTAAAATCTAATTCGTATTTCTCATATTTAACTTTTATTACATCATCACACTAGGACCAATACAGGGTAGGCAGAGAACACTGTAAATAAATGTCTCAATACTAACGCACCCAATGTTCTTATATTCATCACTCTTCTCAAACACTTGTTACGTATTATGAAAAGAATTAAAATATTCATATGCATTGTGGGCCATTGAAATAGTAAATCAACTAATAGGATCAACATGATTATACGTGGAGTATAACACCATCGCTTCTCGCTTGCAGTGTGCGGTGACGCAAGTGTCTTATGAATTAACAACCTGTGCTTTGAAATGTCTCCAAATATTTAGTCTAATGGCCCGAGGTTCTGAGATAAACACCTTTTCTAGCGTGAGGTATCGTAACACGATACCGGGATCCATGTAAGTTGTCAGTTAATATCATGAGTTTTTTAATGACATCACCGTATTATCATCATGGTCTCTATTGTTCATGCTATGATAAGGGCTTAATGTTGATAGACTACGATGTTGGCGTACTGTACATTGCAAATATACCGCATACAATATGAAAATTGGAAATTCTGTAAATTTTAAATTGTAAATGGTTAGTCCTATGTTGGCGTACTGTTGTTTGCCCCAGAGAACATTATGGAGAACTTAACAGCGTATGTTTTCTCCGGATATTTTTATTATCCATTGTAGCGAACGATATTTAATTTAAAAAGTTATAGTGACGCATGTTCATATGCGTGTCAGGGTGCGAAACCAAGATCTTCGCAATCGATGGTGACAATCGCTTCACATGACGTGTATACGTACGCTACCAATAACTTTTATACGTTTCCGTTCCAATAATAAAAAAGCTTACATTAAAAAAGCATATTATAAAACTAATTCCCAGCGTTTGTTAAACATAATACAATGTGCTTGATAATATAATAACATTACAGAAATAAATAGAGCTGCGCTAGCAGGAGCCGTAAAAAAACGTAATTTCCATACGGGCGGTACGTGTGATAGGTATTTTTAAACATATCTCGACCTACCTCACTGTCGGGGCCGTGAGACGGCGCAGATGGCGCCACTAGTTATACTATAAACACAATGATCGACGCCTAGGTCGCACGGTGCTCGCAGACGACTTGTTTACGTGTGCACTGACGTGTGTATTATTTTAACAGTGAACTATAATGTTCAGTTCGTCGAGTGCTGAGTGCTCATTGCAAGAAGTCCATCTGTTTACGCAGCTATTGATGTCAAAGCAATACTAAATTGCTCAAACATAGTTTCCTATGAATAAGATTTTTTAGGGACTTTTTGTTAGTTACTTTCCTTTTTTATAAATTAAGCCTAGCAAAGAGGCCGATAGCCACCTGATGGTAAGCGATCACCGTCGCCTATGGGTATGTGCGACGCCAGAGGATTTGTCAATGCCTTGCCGGCTTTGAAGGGAGGTTTTTTACGTCTTCCTAGAAGAACCCCATGTCATAACGCACCGAAAAAATCTTAAATTATCTACACAAAGTCGTAATAATAAAATTACTTACCTGATTACTATTCTCAAAAATCAAAATGTTTTGCGTCATTCTATTGAACAACGAGTAGTTCTGCAAAGGAAGTAGGTATCTGTAATATTATAAAACGGCAATTTCAATGGATGTCTTGTCTTGTGTTAAAAACCATTTCGAAGTTTTTATAACAATTGCTACGACTTTGTGTAACAGGAAAAAAAAATTGACGGTGTTGTTCGCGTAACTAATATTCTAATAACGTCTTATAAATTACTTTATTGATGTACACTATATAATAATACAGTAAGCCAATCTGTTTGTACATATAGGAATTTATCAATTTTACTGTACTCGTTGTGTTTTGTACTATGTTTTATCTGTGTGTGTTTTTTTGTTGTTTTTTTCGCGCGATGTAAGCAAGTTTTGGCAGCAGAGCAGGTAACAAGCGCCTACTGCCATCGATACCAAAAGTAGCCTCGAATATGATTAACTGTAATTATAATATTAAACGTAACTTATATATTATAATTATAATATATAAGTTACGTTTATAATATTAACATTATTGAATGTTCTAAAAGACAGTTAAAATTTATAATTTTCTTTATACACAACCCGGGGTTGACTGGCAGAGAATCCTATTATCATTATTCTAAAATAAGATATGATAAAATTGTGAATGCATTTTGTTTTATTAATTTCGTGTCTGCCACAAACTTTTGTCATCCATCCAGAGTTTATCAGAGAAACGTGCGTTAGTCATTAAGATCGCTCTTTGTTACATATTAATAAACAAAGACATTGGGTAATGGGTAATTCTAAGTTTTTGTCTAGTTTCATATTATTATTATCGTCTAGGAGATATCCTCCGTTTATGAACAAAGTTGTTTACTCACTGGTCTTTTAAACATTATTTAGTTAAAATATAAATAAAACATGATAAGAACAATGCCAGAATAAAATATGTATACCTAAAAAATGATAATTCAAACGTGTACAAAGCGAACCCTGGAGCGAAGTCGTATTTATAAGAAGATTGTTACAGATTGTTTAGTAACCATAAAATATTGCTCTGATTCAGATAAATTATTCGTTAGCGCACAGATTATATAACTGCGATCTACGCAACTTCATCACTTTCCTATGATCCTTTTGTGTTCCGTCTCAGGCATTATGTAAAGAAAGGAGGTCAGGTAATATTATTTTCAGTCATTCGGTGGTGAATAATTATTTATTTGCGAATAGACCAATCTTAATAGCGATGACTTTATGCCGGCACACAGCCCCTCTTCCCCATAATTACATACAAACATGGTCAGTTAATTTACATGCAAAGGACAACAGGGCATGCCCTAATACAACTTATTGTTCGTGTGTACTTTTCTTTGTTATTACTGTGTGTATATTAGTAAACAATATGTTAGTTTTTCTATTCGTCATTGACATGTCTCTTTTTTGTTATGCGTCGGACTAGCGTAAGGCCGCAACTCCGTCTGATGGCGCGCACAGATGCATCCTAAGGTGGAGCACGCTTGCCTAGGCAGTGTTTTCACCCTCACTTTATAGAATCTTGAGTCCACTATGTAAGCATTTTTACCTATATTTATTAGTACCTATTCTTAAGTTGAACGTAGGAGTAGCACTCTACCTCATTCGGAATGACAGGCGCGATGTTATGTTTCGTTATTTTTTTTTCAACAACAAAAAACGTAACATCACGCTTGTAATCGCTGAAGAGCCACTTCTAGAAAATTTAAGTTACAAAAATTCAGTAGTGCCCCACCCGGGATGTGAATCCTGGTTCTCTCAATTTATTTTTCTATTTTTGATATATTTCTTCTAGTATAAATTTAGCGCAATTTATGAGTACATGGCAGTCTAAAGTAATAAATAATTTTGAAATATATTCAAGCAAAATTATCTATATGTATAGACTAATTTTGATAATAGTTAATTCAACATTACGCCTCTATTTCCCCGAAGGGGTTGGCATAGAAATGCAATAGTTATTTCGTAAGTCTCTTAAAAAAAGCCTTACCTTTAACTGAAAAAGAATGGAAAGACTCAAAACTCAGCTTGTAGCATAAAACTTCATTGTCTCTAAAGAAGGTTGTATTGAGTCACAAAAACGGTTGGGTGTTGATTGATAGTTTGAAACGTGAGGTTGTATATAAAACTGCTACATTTGACATCTGGACAAATGCGTTTGTAATCCGCGAGCTGTTAGCAGCAGCTGGTCTTCTGGTGCTTTATGCGTCAATCGTAATCTCACGGCGACAGTCATCACTGAAGGTGGCCGGTTTGAGTCACACGCGAACGGACAGTGAGTCAGTGAATGAGGCAGGTCGCGCGTGCCGCCGCGTGACCCTATCGTGCATGACTCAGCCTGTTAGCTGAAAGACCATTTAAGACCGTTTGATTGTACCCATCAACTGCACTGAAACATTGAATGGCTTTGCTCCAGATATCCTCCTTCATATCGTTGTCGCGTCCTGTCGTTTTAACTTGACTTGATATCGTTCATTAGGGATAAAATGTGACCCGAAATGTTATATTGTTTTAAATTGGTGGCTCGTCAATGTTTGGCTGCAAAGGCGTTGACTGAGCGGGAGTTGATGGTTGCGATGCCCCGATCGGGTAATATTGGTTTTCGATCGATCGAAATCTGAATTAGTGCCCAGGCATATGACGATAGGCTTATCCGCTAACGTATAATAAAATTGTGAAACGTTGGACTGTACAACATTCCTCTGCCTTTTCGATAATTACAGGCGTGATTTTGTTAGTTACCTTCCGTAAATAGACTCATTGCCTATTACGTACCGCGTGAACACTACATTTCGCGCTAGATTTTTGAGCGAATGTAGGCGGGACGTTACATTTCTTATTGAAGCGGCGGACCATGTACACCCGGGAACCGGAGAGCGAGAGGAACACAAAGCGGCGCCCGACGTGTACAAACGTCCCGCATTTATTTAGGGCCAGACCCTGAAATATTGTCAGAGGACGTGACGGTGGAGTCGCGAGTGGCACAATGCAGGATCAGCGTTCCGGAACGTGCGTCAATATTTAAGTCCACTTGGCTGTTGGCTGCCCGGTAAAGCTGCGTGTATATTGCGTATCTGATGTGGGATCAACTTATTGTACCACTTTTGTATCCCATTTTGCTATTCTACAATTTTGTCTGCTGGAAAAATGCTATTTTACAGACACGTGTTTATTCCTCCCCTGCCAATTTCCGCGGAGTGGTAATCCCAACCGTGGACTGATATAAACTACTTGGTCATCACTTCTCCGCATGCACATGTCAATGGGTAGACTGGTAATTTCCAAAGTTGATCGTCCAAACTCAGACATGATCGCGGATAACACTATAATAGGACGACTAGGACCTTTCCCATTTTCGTAGGCTCAATAGGCTTTCGTATCACACGGTTCATATAACGCACCTTTACGTCGTCTATGAGGCGGCGTCGCAAACTGACTTATCACGTCAAAACAACAAAAAGCGGATTTGTCACGTGCGACGTGCCCCGGTGATAAAGTGTTCAAAACAATTGCTATCACCGACAAAAACGTTAACGGCGCGACCCCAATGATTGCGCGGTGGGTCGCGGGCCGCCGCGGCCAGTTCGAAGTGCAGGGTTGGGGTATCGACGACCTTGCGCGCACGCCGTGACGTATTGTGGCCAGCGAACAATGTGCGCAGCGGGACATGCTTTGAGGTCGTCACAGCCACGGCGAGCTATACCGTGTGTGTGTGTGTGTATAGCAACGCGTATGCGATATATTAAAATATATTTTCTATGGAGACCGCACGCTTAGGTACAGTATAAAGGTATCGATATTTGTGAACAGATGTAGCTAGATGTACTTCAGTATTTTAAGATATTTTTTCGCAGGCAATTACCGCAAAGATGTATATTATAGTATAGCTATGATCTGTGACGGTTTGCTTTAATATATATTATAGCAAAGTATATGTTATAGCTCCATCTGAGACGATCTTTATATTGATATGTGTTTTTTATTTGAGGCGTTATTTTCCACCTCGTCCACATTCGTCAAAATCAAATAAATCATAAAAACACAATAGATAAACGGTGAATCGATAAAGCGTTTTCAACCGGTTTGCCATTCGGATAGTCGGTTACAAGAGAAATATCCAAAAACGGTGACCACTTAGTCAGAGCATCACATATTACTATTTCCATACCGCGCTCACCCCAGTTTCCGCTGCACTGCAATCAATAGATCAATGTGCTCGGTGGCTCCGGTGTCCATGATCGAAAGTTAAGAATTATGTATAAAATATAAATTATATAATAAATAGCTCGTATATCTCAACCTAACAGTAAAGTAACGTAAAGTAAAGTAAGTAACCTTTTGGGCAAAGATACCATCATCACTTCGACGTGGTTGCAGCGCTGTCTAGGGATTTTTCCTTTTTAAATCTTCACGTTATATACGCATACATAAATAATTCGGTAAATTGAGGAAAGATGGGGCATATTAGGGTGCCTTTATTACGAGCATTGATCAGTGCGGAATGATGATGATGAAGAAGACGGTGACGGTGACGGCGACTCGCGGGGAGTATTAAAAACAAAACAGCGTGGTCAGTCTGGCATCGTCAGTATATAGATTTGCGAATATACACATTCAAGAGACATTACATATTTACGTACGCTTGGGTATTGTGTCACGCGAGCCAAACCACGCGTGTCTGATAGCGTGCGGTGAACGATATTGAGTTCATTATACATTTGTACTATTCTCTTTGTCCGTTGACAATGGCGCTCGCGGAGGAAACTCTTCATTATGCGGGGGAATAAAGGTGATGGTCTGCTGATTTGTGGATTTTGATGCAGACTAGTAACCGTGGGGGCTTCGATTAGAAGACGCCTATGTCCAACAGTGATCATCAGCCCCTACAAGCTGATGGATGATGTGCGGGGAGTATTGTGCAACAGCTAAACTGGTGACGAGCCCAGTTATAAGTGTGGGCTGAGCAATTTAATGATATACGCTCTTTAACAATACTCAGTATGGGCACGTAGAGATGGTCGCGGATAAACTGTTTGAAGTCGTGCGAGAGTGAATTCGACTTTTCTAGGTATCAATACGTACTCCGTATTAGGACACTATACTGTCTGCAACACAAAAAAATGTCGAATGCTAGTCTAAACCGTGATAGGAAAATATCATTTGTTTTTTAAGTGTTCATCTTCTTTATTATATCTTCTCGTGAATCGTATTCGGTGATCCGTGTCTCTTATAGTCTCTGGGGTCACGTTTTTCTGAAATATTTCAGAGGTCCGTAAGACCCAGAAATAAATGTTACGCGTTTATATCCGTCAGCATCTGATTTATACCGTCTGCTTTGGTGGTTCATTGAATTAACTATAGTGTCTATTATTATCGCATTTAACCTAAAATTAAAAAAAAACATCGACTTCAATTATTTTATCATCTAAGCTTGCTTAGTGGCACGTAAACGTAATCAATGAAACACGGGAGTGTACTACAGTGCTCTGCCTTCCTGTTCGGGGATTACAGGCGTAATGTTACATTATTACGTTAAACACACGACTCACAAATATTTAAATAACTAAATATATAAATAAAAGGCGAAATAAATGAAAAAAAAATGTATAATTCAAATTGTTACAAGCAAGACGAGAAATATATTGTTTCAGTAATGATGAAAATTCCACGGCGTGCCTTATTCTTTAAGTCTCCGTTGAAGATTAATGCGCCTCGCCGGATCGGTCGTTACGGGGCGTACGAATATCTACTAAGAAAAGGCATTATATTTTATACCTAAACTTTGAAAGAAGCATATATAGTCAGAATGATTAAATATGGCTTAAGAATTTAATTGCAAGCTCCCAATATAAATTGTATGTTCCATATTACACGACTCGCGAGCCGAACCCGGGGCCTCTCGATTAGCAGATGCACGTTGCACGTACATTAAACATGTATGTGGTTACTTTGTTATGAGCTCTATTTTAGCCTTCGGTAAAATGTTACCAAAATATATAAAACTTTCCAGATTTTCTGAATTTCAGCTATGTTTTTCTTGTGTCTGTGATGCATAAGTATTTGCATACCATTATTATACTAAAATTCTCGACTAACATCTACGATTAGTGAAACAATATAATTTTGAAGTGGTTTTATAATCGGTCATATATAAACGATATTGGCTGACCGTCTTACGTTGAAGTGATGTTGGTGATGTATTTCCAACGCCGGTGCCTTGACGAACTCATGTCACCTCACATGTCTCCCTCTCGCCGTACAATCGTGTAACCCGAGTCGAATTTAACTGGCGCTTTAGCGTCGCGAACTACCACGACGCGCCCCCTGATGCATTGTACAAAATGTGACTTTTCCTTTAATGCAGGCTATTAGCGTCGCTCCTCTGGACACTAATCTCTTTGGCGTAGCTTTGGAGGTTCTTTTTGTGCGGAACACGGGAGGGGGAGAGGGGAGGAGGTGGGAATTCCCACTTCACGGAGAGGAGATAATAGTGTTATTTAACATTTTAAGGTACTAAACCGCCCACAGCGATTGCTCGAAGCTATTAGGCGATTTTCCAGGATCTAAGTATCTAACGTCGCTCGTCATAAGGAGTTAATAAACTACCCTCAGGGTATGGACATGATAAGAACTATTGTTGACTACTAAGTGTTTGATATAATAAAAAATGTGGGAGTGTTCTTCATTCCTCTGCCTACCTCTTCGGGGATTACAGGCGTGAAGTTACGTAAAAAAAGCTTCTGAAAATTGGCCGCTTGGCAATGGACTCCGTCAAGGTTCCACGCCCGCCGGCTCTTCACAGATCATTCGCTACATTGTTTTAGCGATGACCGCGTCAGGGTTGGAACGGCTTAACCCCGTCAAATAAGCTTCGATTTTATTACAAGATAAAACTGCAGGATTGTTTTGTGAAAACGCATCACATAACATTCTATACAATAAATCCCAATATGTTCAGCTGATTTGAAATATTGAAATTGAGCCAGCTCTATCTCAATTGGTGTATCTCAATTGGTGAACTGAAATGATGTTATGATCATTGGGTGTATGTTGCGTAACAATCTCCTTTTATAATGAGTGGATTTAAAACCGTTGTCCTCGTAACATATTGCCATTTGACAGGCTCCACCCTTGGATCCCGCGTTTCAATTCATCCGTCCAAATCCAAATCCGGGAGTACATAGATCCATGCCAAACAATGGAACGGCGGATGATATGAAATTTTCCATTTTTCACCGCTACCTATAATTCTGTATCACACTGACAACCCTAAAACATTGTCCAATGTTTATCATCAACTTGGTCAAGGGTGATATGCTTGACTAATTAGGATGAAGCAATACCGCTAACAGTTCGAACCTTCGATCACTTACGGTAAACGGCTAATGGCTGCCAATAGGTCATTAGTGGCCACTAATGTCTATCGGTACAAGATGACAGCAGGACAGGTTAGGTTAGTAATTAGGGACGATGAAAGTCGGAACTTTTAAATTTTGATTGGTATAGAATTGTGTTATAGAGGTTTTATCCAATGGTTTCATGTTAGGAACAGAAAACAACATGGCTAAACTTAGAGACAACGGAAGCCATATTTAGGATGAGATAAACAAGTACACCATTAATTAGCCTAAACAATATTATATAATAGTTCAAAAGTAAATATGTCATTGGTCCGAGAAATACGCATTAATGCGATTTAAGCTGTCAACACTCCCGTTAGCTTCTATGGTGTGATGGGAAAGAGGGGGGAGAGGGGAGAGGGGGGTGGGCTGGACCGAAACGTTCAATTCTCAGTGTTTTCGACACACGTGGAGCTCGCGTTCCACTGCCGGTTGCCGCCACTCCACTCTGATGTTTCCTTGTCATCGTTTCGCTTGCGACGTCCCGCGCGCCAACAGGTCCGCGGCTGCGCGTTGACGCCGTGCCGCGATGTGCGTCAGTCGGTAGCCCCGTCAATAATGTTACTGAATGACACCGGTACTACAGGGAATACGACGCGTGTTATCATGTAGTAACGATAAATGAACCGTTTGTCTGTTATCTTACCTAATACGTTCACAGACAGATAACAACGTATTCCCAGTGATGTGGTTTTGATAGGTAATAAAAGGTGGTATTGTTTTGGAGAATCACTAATAGGACATATATACAATATGCACTCGTTTTAGTATACATGCATGTACTAACTTCGTTGTACTGGTTTATACATAATTACCGATACCAGATAAGATAGAATTAGGTTAAAAATCTCAGTGATTGTATTAATTGTTATATTATTCAGTGTTACGAATGTAATATTGAAACAATGGATAAAACAAGTTACTGGTATCAATACTTCTATCTCAAGTCCTATTCAGTCCTGTAACAGTTCTATCTCAGGTCCTATTCGAGATTCTGGCAGTGTGCACTTCCGGTTGTTGAGCTAACTTTATCACATAAAAATACACAATGTCTTATTAAAGAAAACGCAACCGAAAACAGCTTCATAGATAACGAAAACAGTAGACATTATAGCGAGTGTTATGGTGTATATCTTAAAAATATGCTGTAATATGACGACCGCATATTCCATAGTGGTACCTGAACGTAACTGATGAAACACTCCCAGTGTTCTGCCTTCCTCTGCCTACTTTTCCGCGGACTACAGGCGTGATATTACTATGTTATGTTTTTGTGAACATAGTGCAATCTGTTACATTTTGTAAATCAAAGCAACCGTACTGATATAGATGAAAATAATTTAAAGGTGGCTCGAACATCAATTAGGGATACATATTGCATAGACTCAACATCGTTATTAATGCTTTCAACGTTCCCCAGTCGAACGCGGGGGTCATAAATTAAGGAGATAATTTAGGGCATTAATTAATATTGTATTTATCGACAAAATTTTCTAATTAGAAAATTTTCTACTAGAAAAAATCTGGTAAAATTTCTAATAGAAT
>DWEI01001070.1:0-17993 GCA_018245875.1 Mysoria ambigua | reverse complement strand
CCACTGAGCTCGATCTTCAGCTCTTCGCATCCAACCGCTGCCAGCCACTTTGCGTATATCGTCACTCCACCTAGCCTCCATCTTTATCTGTTGATTGTAATTATTTTACACGATATTAATATCGCGCGTTGGCGCACAATGGAGCCGATGTACCGGCGACGTTAACTCACAAATCACTGGTGAGTTACGGCGAAAGAATTAATGAAGCTCCTAAGATTATTGTTCGCCGCTATATACGATGTACATCGGGTTTTATTTGCCAACTTGCAATCCCTAACAAGACTAAATTTATTTGTTTCGGTTCCGAATCTCGGACCGTAGGTACGTACAGATTGCAAAAAAATAAAGCAAGCAATTAGCATAAGTCAGTGAATGTACGAAAAGTTTCGAATTGCATGAAAACATTCTGTTTTTTCTTTATTTGTTAACGCTGTTAATTAATTGTTCGCTTGAATTCGATTTGTATTTTTTCCAATGGAATTATGTGCTAATGGAGGTTGCATGGTTAAAATCGTTTTTGCATGAGATTCAGAATAATAATAGTACTTTGAATATAAATTAAAAATGTTTTTTGTATATGTTTGCTTATTTACAATGGATCAAACACAGCGCTATGTACTAATCCAATATTAGTGAAATTACTTACGGAACTACTCTGAACACTGAAACTACACAGTACAAACTTAATTCAAGACCCTGACACAGAAAAACGAGCTTTATTAAAAGGGTCAAAGCGTATATTTTGTGTTGTATTTTTTATGGAACCAAGTCGTGGACTATGTCGTAATGTCGATATAAAAATGTGGTGGGGCTTTAATAGTAAGGTTGTGAAGAGGCCACGAGTTGTTCTTTATGAAGCCTTTGGTGGTCTCCACGTGTGGTAAGACTAACTAAACTTAACGCGTAAGTTGGTTCGTCGCGAGTGATTTGTGTTGCACAATCGCGGAGTCATTGTAAACGAACACGTAATGTAGCAGGTAAAATTGACAACACTTCATTTTGAATATTGCCTGGCTGAAATATATAATGGAAACTTAATAGGTACAAAATACCTTTAGCGTAGGTGCAGTTTTATTACATAAACCTAAAACATTTAAACTCTCTGGAATAACACCGGTCTACTAAGGATGAGCAATGATCCTCCTCAAACTCCTCCTCCTCCAAGTGCTCAAACAAAATGTAACATAATACTCAAATTTCGCTCCGACGGTCATGACGGCTGCGTACTTAAAATAAAACTCATGAGGAAAACTCGCACCCGCGTCTCTACGAGCATCCTCGTGCGGATATCTGACAAACGTGCGCGTGGTCGTTCACCCGCGCTAACGGTAAGCGGCCGCGCTGTGCTCTTCTGTTGGTAAACAAACGACGCGAGATCGCTGCTTTTATTATGATTGTATTGTGGATTGTTTTATAAAGAAAAATTGATAAAATCGGATAGAAGAATTGATATTTTTTGTTTGTTTTTTATTTAGTAAAAATTGCTAGTTGGATGCAACAAAATAGGTTAAGTGAAGTAATGGAAAAAAAAATGTAAGATCGTTTCCATCGCTAGCGATATTATAGGCGTTAACGTTTTACATATTGCAGACAAATTGCTGTAATATATTTGGTTAGTACATTAATTATTTATAAAAATAAAATAACAATAAGGAAATTAAACGAGTAATAAAAATATTCTCGTGTTTTTTAAGCGCATCAATAACAATATTTTTAAGGTAACGGATATTTCATCTTCAAGACATGGCCAAAATAATTTAGTTATAAAAATCATATTAGTGATTAACTTTTTTTATAATAATTTCATTTAATAGAAATACTTGTTGAAATGCAAAACAGGTGAAAACAACAGTTTTTTTTATTCTTTAATTTAAAAAATAATGCTAGTTACTAATGTAAATGAGTTCATAATAGTGGCCTGTACTAGAAATGAAGTATCAAAATAAGCACTGCGGCTTAATGTAATCAATATATTGAGTATTTGAGTAACTTTACCGTAAACAGCAATTAATGTCTGCGGAAGTCTTTCCCTTGCTGGAGTAAAATACAAGAACCGTCTTATCAATATCTTTGTATCTGGCCGGTTGCAAACATGGCAAACTCGTTTAGGGTTGTTAAATTTTGCAAACATTAAAAAAATAAAAAACGCCGATATAGTACATCGCTATCATAATGTTGGTTTTTTATTGATATATAATGTCATTTTAAAAATCTTCCAAATTCTTTCATACTATCATATTTTATATAAGAATAGAAGAATTTGTGTATAATTTTTTGTAGCTCATTACAAATGAAAATTGTGCACTTAATTTGCCACAATGCGGAAGTACGTTTTTTTTATTTAGTACAATATGTTAAAATAGGAATTTAATATTGTAACATCACCGTCAGACATTTCTGAATCACAAATATGACGCTGGTGGAACATTTCATTTTTGTAAAACATCGTTGACAACCCTGAGACGGTTTTATACGTTTCAAGAATACTAACTGGCAATATAAGACAAAACAAACGAGCGCTAGTCAAGATACACCGGGACGCTACGTAAACATTTATTTTATTATACTTTCCAAACATAAAGAAGTCGAACTTTGTATAGCAATTCTAATAAAACCTTATCAGACGTAACATAGAAATATAGTTTGAATGATATCTATTTGAAATCGTACACTCTACAAAAAGTGACCATATATTAAATTGATAAATATATGTATAAGTTTTGAGGCTGTCAGTTTCTGAACATCTTTCCACTTACTTACGATTTATATTAATTACTTTTATCATTGGTTAAACCTAAGCCGTCAATCTGTCATTTTAGTATTGAAAATGTAACCAAAGCTAACTTATTTTTTTTAAAGGCATCATTTACAATAAATGTAGGTAAAATTAAATGACTAACAACACTGGAGATAGTTTAATTGATTTTCCAAAGCCGATCGGAATCGCCCGTATCTCATCGATTAATCAGAGGAATGTATCGAGCAATGCGTGACTAATACCAGGGAGTTCGGGAACTTGGGAATTCGGTGAAGATTGATTAGGAGCGATAGAGTTGTTAGTGTGGGAACTGTCTTTTTGTATCTACCATTCGTTAATTTGTTGGGGAATATTTTAAAGAGAGATCATTTCGTAGTTTTCGCCTCAATTTAGACGAGCTAAAATTCACCATCAGCGGAGTCCGTTTGATGTTATTATAAGAATTGGGGAATAAGTCTTCAGTTAATGTGAAATATCTGGCATCGTACCGTTCTACGATAGGAATATAAACGGTTATACTTCTATATTTTTACTTAGTTATATAATGATACAAATTTGTTTCAATAGTAAAGTTATAAGCATCCTGTCCAGTACGTTTGTGATTCAGTAATAGATTGTACGAAGTGCATTTTGAAAATCTTCTTCGCAATTCGTAGCCTCAGGACTAAGAACGGTGACTCCTATGCTCAATGAGCTTCTATCGTATTCTGCCAGTCTGTATTCTTTAGAATCGAAAATAAATATTTAGAACGTTGATGATGATCAAAGTAACGAAGAATGATATAGAAAATGAAAAAGTTGCAAAATAAGAATAAAGTAAATAATGATATAGAAACGGCATTGATATAATCGAAATACTATCTCTCTTATTTGGTTTATCTTATTTGGTATTATCTTAGACTTAGTAAGTAAGCTTAGACTTCTAGCACAAGTAATTTTAGATTTTTCTAGAAGTCTTATTGCACAAATTGGTACAAGGGATTTCCTCGTCGTGTTTCTGTTATCGGATAAGCAAGGCTGGAACAAGGAAGGCGACATTATCAGGGCAAGTGCGGTCATTGAACCCATTTTCCTACTGCAATGTGCAGGTCACGCTCGCTTATCAGCTGATATGAGAATTTTCTTGAAAATACACGCAGGTGTGGAAACAACTGGATGCTGAATCTATACTTGAAATATTAAACATTCGTTTAATATATAGTATTATGTTGGATGTACTATTTTTATTCTTGTGTAAAAATACATTTAGGAGGAAGTGCAAGTGAATTCAAAGACAAAATTTAATTTTCGGTTTCAGGTGAATATAAAATTAAAACATTATATCTAGGGAACGATGTTAGTGGACACGGACGAGCAACCATAAATATATTTCTAGGAAAAATACAACAATAGGTAGTCTGGTCATTAAAAATGTAATTTTGTAGGAATAAGATAACCGCCAGGTGAAGCTCTCTCAAGATTCATACATACATATATGCAGAAATTTCTTGATAAGGCAGTCTATGGTAGCTCGATTGAAAACATTTGAAATGCAAATTGGTCGCTCTGTTTGTATAAATACCTCCCGTATGTAAATCGCAAATGAGAACTTGTACAGATATACCTTTAGAGTGCACGTATCAAATATTCTTTCCATTGAGATCTATGAATTCGAAACCCAATCTACCTTTTCCATCTGACGTTGACCTCTATGTAAAATTCTTCGTCTGCATTCCTCTTAAATAGCCACAATCTAAATAAGCATTCGTCGACGTTTACAATTCTAAAGTTGACGTTAATTTTCGATTGCCACTCAAAAACACCGATCACGAAATACTGCCAGGAGCGAGGAACGAAAGCACAAGGGAATTAATTTACTGCTGGGAATGCTACTTCGTGCGTAAAAATATTATTATAAAAATATTTTAAAGACAGCTCATGGCTGTAAAAAGTACTCATTGGCATAACTCTGTCATCGTGTGCTTTGTTCAATATCACGTGTGTTTTTTTTAATTTTACAAATGCTTTGTGATTTTGTTTTAATTTTACAAATTCTATTGATGTCTACTGTTACGACTTCCGAATGTCATAGATTTTCAAACAAATAGATTTCAAACAAGTTACGTTAATAAATCCGTTATAGTTTTATTGCTCATTTCAAAATCCATTGATTTTTTGAGTTGATGTTTTGAGTAATTTGATTTTTCATTATTTTATTTTACTGCTTTTTAACATTAAGTGTTTACTTCTTATCATTGAAAAATTACTTCCACATCTGAGTATCGTTTTACACATACTTTATATATAGGCGGAGCACTGTTAGCATCATCATTCATCTTCATTTTGCCTCGCGTGCTTACAGAGGCGATTACGTCTCCTCCCGATTCAGTTTATCATTGATAACGTCGATTATATACTGCACGATTTCAAACATGCTCGATAAAATCCCTGGAACTCGTTTAGAAATTATTCTACACCTAACTAGATTGCGTGTGAATGGCCTGGAGCCTTAGGCCCATAGCATTATGGATTTATATTATTCGTGAGGGTAAACACGAAATCTGTTGATTTTATTAAAGTTCAGATAATAATTGCCAAATCTGACCATTTAGGTATATTTTACAAGTTACAAAAATATGATATGATTTGAAAAATAATACATAATGAAACATTGCAATTAGTTTAATGAGGCATAATTTAGTTAGTCCGATGTTCTAATGGCTTTTATGACGCTCAAATGTTGTACTAATGCATCGTTTACAATAAATGTGACCGTAGAACAAAAAGTCAAAAAAGGGTTACAGAATTAAAAGTGTCAAGTGTCAACACGTTAACTCGATTCGAAGCCTTAAGCCGTGAATGCGATGATCTTGACAGCAAAAAAAGTACGCGATATGAAAAGGGTTTATCAAATTGGCGATCGTGTTATTCAATTCTGATTTAGACCTTTACAAAAGTATGTATTCTTTTCTTTTTGTTCGATATGAGCCGAACCGGTTAATTTATAATCAAGCGATTACCGCGACTTAAGTCGTCATTTCAATTCATTTGAAAATCAATTGCTATTGCTAGTAAAAGTAATGTCTTAATTAATTAATCACTTTTATATCTTACTTGTTGTTATTATACTGAAGTTATTATTTTTTCCAACAATTGTATATCAATATTTTTTTAAAATTATTTATGTACACACAGAAAATACAAAATAAAAATTGATATGATCAGTTGTACAAGGGCCTTACTTATTACATATTGGAATATCTTCCAGTAGGCCTGCTGGTAGAAAATTTATTTCATAAAGCCAACTTAGTGCGTACAGAAAGAAAATATAGAAATATGTCCGTACGTAAAAAGAAAATAAAGAAATATGTCCCAGGAAACCATATTTCACATTCAAAAACCGTTACCTTTCGATTTAGTTGACCGAACTTTTGAAATAACCGTTGAATTATTTTTTTATTCGGAAAGCATTTTATCTCATAGGGCACACTAAGTTCCCCCAGAATCGTCACGGGCCCTGCACCGTTCTAGTCAGTGGTCAGGGTATTTGAATTCTTTTTTGTTACCGACTCGAGTTTCTACTTTACTGATTTTGATGGATAACTTTTTACACTGCCATAGTCTTGGAACAGGAATTGATTCTACGTGATTGATAAGTTTCTTTTTTGTGCTTGTTGCTAAGGGCCGCTTGGAACACCAGGTACCTATATCATAGCATCCACACAGGCATATTTCTGTGCTATTTTAAGACTGTACTAAGTGGTCGTGTGTGCGCGGGATTATTTATTATACAAGTGTACTATGATATGTCTTAAGTACAATATTAAACGTGGTAAAATATCTGAGTCTTCATTTTATAAATTTAGCTCAAGATGTCGTTTCTGTCCAACAAAAATGACATCTTGACATGTTCAACTAATGAATATTTTAAAAATTGAATATGTGTTGAGTCTATTTGAAAACTGAAAACCTTAAGAACCATCAAAGATAGACTCACCATAAGTATTGCAGTTAAGGTAGGCATTCTGTTTATAGAATGGGTAAAATAAAAATCAATGCAAGCCAATACAAAATAACCCTCTTTCATGTTAAACATAGAAAAGAGGGGATCTGATCGCACCTGATCTTAATCAGTGATAGTCATATTCGAGATTGAACATTTATGTCAACAGGTTACAAAAACCATTAAACCTCAAGCTCTGATAATGCGAATACTCATTTAATATTTCGTATAGAATCTGCTCACGGCACATTTTCGGCGGTGGTAATAACATTCGTTTTCTAATTCGTACATGATGATTCACGTATCATGTCTGGACCTGTAGAAGCACCACGGCTACGAGGCTACAAGTGAGTCATTGTGGTTTGGGGGTGTGGTTAAATACAGGTATGTACTTCGAACCACCTGATATTAGATCATTAGCTGTTTGTCATGGATATATCGATTCGTGAGACCATTCTATTTTTAAAAGCCTTTTCAGATTTCTTTAAATATTTACGACAAATGTTATGATATGAATCGTTTTGGAAATGGTTTTTTATAAAGATGAGCAGTTTGGTGAGTTTATGCTCCTGGCTTTTGACTAACCGACCAATCAGCGTCCTCTAACATTGATTAAATTAAACGTTACCTAAACCACAATTACCTTAAAAATACGAATATGGACGCAGCAGTCTATAATTTGGTTATGGAACTATTTAAAGATGTAACAAGTTTTTTAAATAATTCACAATTGCCAAGTTAAACAGTGTTCAACGTTAAAACTAAATTATATGCATGTAATAAAAAAAAATGTTGAATGTTTCTTATCTAGACGTGTTTCATATTTCATGTAACACGTGATTGAAGTAAATACAACAACGAGGTGATTTTTAAAGTCGTCACCTATGCTTGCTGTTGGTATCTGATACGAGTGCTGTATATGGTTTACAACGTTGCAAATAACACGATGAATCTTAAGCTTATCAAAAATAATAATTTCTTGTTTGTTTTTAGGAAAGTTAATCGTGAGCAAGTTTTATGTTTCCAGCCTCTAATCGGCATCATAATTTTTTCCTCTTAAGACCGTTTCAATTAATTTCAAACGGCTGGTGAAATCTAAGTTGCGTATTCCGCCACATCAAACAAAATAATTTAGCGGCTCTCAATAATTGTTATTAAATGATAGTAAAGTAATACTGAAGTTGTAAGTAAAGTTAGTATGATGATCTATGATTTTCAAATATAGAATATATATCAAAAACATGTTTTAATCCAGTTACACCAGACTTCGTGACGACACGATGGAAATCGAACAAATATTGATAACATTCGATTTGATCGTATAATATTTGCTGAAGATAAGCCACACGTACCAGTAATACTGGGTTACATTTTTCAGATAGATATAACTTTGACAAACATCGTGTTTGTTTGCTGTGTGGGTGTGGCAGGTTGACCCGAATCACCTTAATAGAGATATGTAAGTAAATAGCGAAATATTTTATTGCCTTCAAATTGATTATTACCTGTAGTCATGTAATGATTTTTTCTTAGATTTTTTCTAAGTTGGCTGCCGCATTGGAAGTAGGTATTGGTTGCAAGTGCAACTGGCGATCGGGAAGTCCCGGGTTCAACACCTGGATAGGACACTACAATTTTTTCTAATTTAGATATACTAGTACTTTTTCCAGCATTGTAATTAACGGCTTTTGGTTAACTACACAAGTAACTCGCATGTGTGCAGTCTTTAAACTAACGTACTTTGAAAATTCATACCTAGAATTTCGTTTCGACAAAAAAATTACTCTTCATTTAATCGTAACAAATAAATGTATACACATTAAACGTAATCATTTACATACTGTTTTCGTAGTTTTTTACAACGAATTATTTGTTAATCATCGAGAGAAAATAACTACCGAGGATTCGAACAACGCGACTACAAGTAAACGCTATGCCAAGAGTTGAATGACTTGTAATTTACTGCGGTGGAAAAAATTAGAATCAAAAATGAAGAGAGCAATATTCTCCGATCGCACCGAATGGGTGACGCGTCCTACTACGGTCTCATACGTGGTGATTTACTGGTGAAAACTGCCAGGCTCGGCTTCACTTTACGAAAACGAACGAAATTTATTGTCACTTCGTCGAACACCAAAGTGAAGGTAACAATTGTTCTTGCAATGAATAAAATATTATCTTGATGAGATATTCTAAATAAGTTAACAGACATGTTGATGTGTTAATATTGAAATTTCATGGAATATTATAAAATAAGTTATAAATGAATGAAAGCGACTTTATATAATTGGAATTAATAAAATTACTTTTACGTTTTTTAATTTGATTTAATTTTTAATTTTTAAAGAAAAATGTATTTTCATTTTTTTTTCAAATATTTAATATTAGAACAAAGTAGAAGAAAGCGACTTTATATAATTGGAATTAATAAAATTACTTTTATGTTTTTTATTTAGTTTTTATTTGTAATTTTTAAGGAAAAATGTGTTTTCGTTTTTTTTTTCAAATATTTAATATTAGAACAAAGTTCAATGCTCGGAATTTCAAGATTTTTTAAACAACATTCAATCAGACTTACGATTTATTGTATACAGACAGAAAGCTTAGAAAGCTAAGGAGAGTAGACTTGAAATATTTTTTGTATGGAAATAGAAACGGAACGCAGACGACTGACCTCAGCCGATCACTTCGTCAACGGACGTCCGTGCCAATTTCGCACGCGGCCGAATAACGCGTTGCTGTCCTAATTGACGATGCGTTAGATAATATACTTTTAAACCAGGCACCATGGAAGCGAGCGCTGCGAGAAACTGAAGAAATTAACGTTTTCGTTATATTGCAAGAAATTAAGGAAACAAACACTAGGTACCTACTTACTCTCCTTATTATTATTATTTTTACCCATTCCCGTTAAGAAAAGACTGACAAAACGTAAAATGGCATTTTAAACCAACCCTGGTGACCGCTGGATCTCGTTAGGTTCTAATGTATTTCAACGTTTTACATTTATGTCTAAATACCTTAAATAAATAAAATAAAAACAACTCTGTACCCGTCTGAAATGGAACGTCCGTTGCTTTAGTTTACGCAAATTACTACGCAAGGACGTATTAATTAATACATGGCAATTATTAACGGATATAATTTAAATTAACCGATAATAAAAATACATAAAAATTAGATATTAACTAATTAATGCAGCCATGTGTCGGGAGATGCCAAGACTCGCCTATGTGCATCAAATAGACCAGACAATGCTGGTAGGGTAGTCAGAACTCTGCGATATTGATACCGTATGAAGACAGCGACGAATATAGAAGAAGCCAACTCCGCCTATCCCATCGGGGAGCAGGCATGAAGATACGTATGGAGAAGAAATTGACTATCACTGATATTTGATCAATTATCACAGAACTTAGTTACAGGGATCCCGCATGCTACGTGCGGTAGTTATCGAGCTTTTAAATTGATCAATCCCGCGGGGAGATTGCCGGGATATAGGAGAAACGAAACTCTTGTTTTATTCAGTGACCGTGTACACCCTTGAAAGGTTGAAAGTGAAACAAATTAAATTCGACAATATACAGTGTGAAGTACAATTAGTACAGATTTATTTGGCGCGCGGTGTACACTGCCGACCCCTTTGTCGACCTTGCGTGAAGACACAATATTAATAGTACATTTTGATTATGTAGTCAATGAGAACGGCCAGGAAATTTCACGACCACAATTGTTTTGTTTTTTACCTCTATCAAATATCTTCTTTTTTTTATAATACATATCTTGGGACATCTCCACACACGGCCACCTGATTGCAATTTAAGCGTCAAGAGAGCGTTTGTGGTATGGTAACCAAGCGGCTGATAAACAGAGATTTTCAATCAAATACCTAGATCCCGCATTTTGAAGAATCACGGGCGGTACATGCCGGGATTGAAGTGTATTAACGAGATTGCATTCCGTACATCCAACACATCCATGTCATAATATAGGAAGCAATCTCAAGTTTCAAACGCCAGCGATATCCCTAATAAAGAATCGTAGTATACATAACTATGAGAAATCATAACACTTTTTACGTTATCTTCGGTTCATCGCTGATTACTGTATGTAATTTTTTGTGTACATAACTATCCAATTACTACAAACATACCTATACTGTCGTTTCGTATGCAACTGGACCCTATTGTGTGACATATAAGGTTGTTTTTTCTAAGAGAAAGATCGAGGTGGCGGTATATGTAATTTTGTTATATAGGTGGAACAAAAAGTGTAATGGTGGTCCTTAGATGACGTAAGCGGTCGTTGCACTCGGAAGCCACGATTGGTTTTGGGAGTCATGATCCGACTTATGAATTCTATTTTTGAATTGTTATTGACTCAGTATTCTCTTTCTCCCGGCCATAGACAGTTTTACACTTTTATGCCCTTACCTTTGTTCTCACTTGATGTATTGATTTTTTAATAAAAATATTCAACAGTGAAGCAAGTGAATTAATTTTTTTAAAAATGAATATCAAAAATTGCTCAATATAAATACATACTCATCAATTTGTAGGCACATATAAAAATGTATAGGTAGATCATAATAATATGACCGTAAAGGATTAACACTAAAAATAAATTCTGAATGAAACACAATTAATGTTCTCCTACACCATTAAATTTTAAGATACTGGCTACAATACTTTCAAAAACTACAAAAAAAAATAATTTAAAATTAATGAACACTGTTGACATAACATTGATTCAACAAATGTGCATTGGAGATGTGTTTGTATTTTATTGAAGCAATATTTACTTGATCGTATTTGTTTAAACTGTTCGTTTTAGATAACGTCCGTGGTGCACTTGAACAAACAAGAATAAAGCTAGGCGCGTACTGAGAGACAATTATGAAAAAAAAATCTTCTTTTTTTACACTACCATTAAGTGGCCGGTACGATCTATGAATATTTTCAACCAGCATTTAATAAAACAATGATATTTTATTTTATTCTTAGCCGTCCCCGTATTGAATCTTGTAAATATATTAATATAACCTTGGCCGGGCCCTATTCCCTTGCAGCATATGCATTTTTTCATGTTCTAAGGATATCTTCTTGAGACAGACATTTAAAGGTGTATAGAAAAAAATACACATGGGTCACATCGACCGCATCATTTGTCACCGTTCGTCAAATACCCTGTCCGAATATACTTTGAGAAACGCAGGAGCACGGTTCCATCGAAATCCGGTCGGCAGGGCTACTGTGTTGAGACTGTAATCGGATACCAGGATATGTTCCATAAGAAAAAAATCGAAACCGTATAAATGTAGGGAGACAATGCATGTTAACATTGTTCATTACGTACGCTCATAACATTCTGCCTGTGTCTAAATATAGATGAATGTCTGGCCACAACGACGGCAACGGACCACGCTGCGCTCAGTTTCCGTGAGACTTGACTGCGGTTCACGTAGCCGTGGAAACACAAAGCGATGTGAACCGCTCACACGCATACAAATTACCGATGCAACAATCGGCCTTGCATCGTGTCGTGTCTAAACGAGCCGGCGACGATAACGCGGGAACGCGTACATAAAAATCACTGACCATTTCGGATGTTCCATATTTAAATTTAGAACACGAAGGTTATTGTGGTTAGAAGTGATAAAGACAAAATATTTAATAGTATTCAGAAGCAAAGGGGAACTGTCAAGTGCCGACGATATCGGATATTATAAAGATGAAATAAAGCAATAGTTTTTAAATTAATGACGATATTATTGTTTAGAAGGCAATTTATAAAATACAGAATTTAGAATAGGGAGTCATTATGTTTAAATTGACAAAGACAGTATTGATAGTCAATATTGTTCAAAAACAAAGGCTCCTAGAAACTACCGATAAAATCAGATATTATTAATTTGAATTGAGAAAAGTTTTTATATTTAAACTTTTTACGAGTTAGACTTAGAAACAAAACGTACTGTGGAGATAATTCATCTCAAGTTCTATGATACAATTTATTCATAATCTTTGATAATGAGATGGATTTCATTTATCTTTGTAAATAAAGTGTTTCATTATACATATAAAAACTTAAATTAACACTGGGCGGCAATGGTACTACTGAATGTAATTAAAAATGAACTTCATGATACTTTAGAAATCTCTCACGTGTCACTTGGTACCATCCTTCGCCGAGCTGACCTCATGAGCCAGTAACACAAGAGAACCCCCACGCTCCCCAAGCTCGCCACGCTCCGCTTGTGATGAGTGAATACTAATCAACGTGGACACGTACCGGCTACCGTTCGGGTACCGACACACGCGCGGTATACTTGTTCTAATAAATACTGAAAGTGACAGGAGTGTTTGGTGCAAAAATTGTAACATTCACGGCTATATTTATTATTATTATTACAAAAAAAAATACAAACAAAATTACGTGTTAATGTGGAAGAATTCAAAGTTAAGCTTATTGTGATAAATTGTAGAATATTTAATGAACGATAGAATCATGCGACTGACCATATAATTTTGTAATATCGTCTACGGCTCGTCAGTTCGTGATGGCAAATACAATGGGATCATTAGGGGCAGGGAGCGGCGCGGGAGAGGGGTGGCATGAATCAAAATTGACAAATGATTTTGTGAAACTAGTATATGTAGTACCGCCGCTACCTTTGTATCGTGAAGCAATTGTTATTATAAAAAAAAACAGTTCTTGTCTATAGGACGTAAAAGTTTCTACATCAACAATATTGTTTAAAAGCTATTAGAGATGTCTATGAAAGGCAGCCACTGACTATTCTTATTTTTCGCGCCCTTAATAATCAACATATGTAAAGTTCCACACGGCCACGCTGCGCCATGACTTGTTTGAATACAAATGAATCCTAGTGTCAGTCGTTAAGTAGTCGCCAGCTGGATATATAGAAAGGTGATTGTTATGCAAACGTATTCGTAACAAGTTGAGTGTACGCTTCGTCGGAGTAGCGTCGGTGTGGACTGTAGGCGTACCCGAATTATGAGGAGAAAGCAATGGCCCACCGGACAATGGCCCGAAGCGGAGGGAACTGCGGTTTAAAGATCAGTAAATGACATCACAGACGAAGCTATAATATATTATGCTATGTCACGTTATAGCCAACTGCTAAAGACTGTAGCTATTGTATGTACACCTTTGTGATAACTAACCGAATTATAATTTATAAACGTAACTTCACGTCTGTAATCCCCGAAGGGATAGGCAGAGGAAAGCAGAACATTCCCACGATTCACCGGTTACGTTTACGTCGCACTATGGAATAAATGGTGAGCCTATTGCTATACATCGGGCACATATCCAGACACCGAACCAGTACTAAAAAATCTAAATTAGAATTTTTTATAGTAATCTACGCGGGGATCGAACCCGGGACTTCCCGATCGGCAGTCGCACCTGTAACCAACACGACCAACGAGGCAGCCAAATTTGTGTGTTATATTCCAGTATATTATGTTTTATATACCAGGGCATTTCTTGCTATATAATAATATATGTTAATATCTAATCACATATCTTGACGACGTAAATCAGAGATATATTTTATATTCATGTGTTTGGATATATTATAATATGTGTATTTATAATGTTTATTTTATCTGTGCCTATGACGACCTTAATCCATTGGATGTGACGCCTAGTATATGTATTTGGTGAGTCATTACATAGCAGGAAATTTAAGAAAAAACATTTATTATAAATATTATATACTTAAATATTTATTGAACATATAAATGAAATTTATATCAATAACCTTAAAACCACATACTTATTTTCAACATCCTGGTATCCAAAGTTCAATGCATTTAGTAGAGACGTTGATAAATGTATTATTAAAACATGTAATATATTATGTAACACCATGCATTCTTTTTGATTAATCTATTCTCTGCATAAATTACAGGATTATAATATGTTTGGTCACAAATTTGAAAATGGAAATCTATAAAATACAATTAAAAGCTAAACGACTAGTTTTTCTTATAAAACTTTGTTTGTATATATCTAATTGATGTGGACAGTATTATTTAAACAAATACTAGTATCTCTAGCTTTATCACTACTTTATCATATTTATTATTATTTTTAAATAACTATTTCAATCAGTACACTAAACGCGATATTAGCACTTAATTTATAAATATTGCTAGAGGCTTCCGTTCGATGTGAAATGTTAAATTTAAACCGAGATAATAGGCTGTAGTTAAACAATAAAATTTTATAGTGTACTGTTATTAAAAAGTAAACTTTATACCTGTCGTGTTCTGTATAAGCAGAATGAGAGAACACCTTGAGGGCATTACATGTACTTCCATTTCAAATAAATTTACAGGAACGAACGCATCTTGACATATTTTCGAATATAAATGTAGCAGATGTCTTTGTCTTTTAAAAAATGTTTTTAATTTATACCACTATATCTATATGTGAGATGAGATCTATGGTTTTTTTAAAAACGAAAAAGTGAATGGAAAAAAATACGTTTTTTACTCCGTAATTATCTAAATATAGTACCTGTTTTACAGCTTGTTTAAATTTATATAGTTTTCTCTAATAATAATAATAAGCATGAATGTTTTATATCACCGGTAAATTTAATATATTGGACATTGATTTGGCACTAATAATCTATATATTATTTAATACTTATTTAGAGTTTACTTTCACTAACCTGTCATTTGGAGTTGTCTCCTAGACGCTGGGGTGCGTGGTGTCCTAGGCGTTCTAGAGGCTCGAGGTGTTTTTGGGGTCCTTGGCGTCCGAGGAGAGCTGCCAGCGCTGCTGGTGCGTCGCGATGGTGACCCCAGAACCCTTAAGTCGGTATTGCCAACACACGCTAACGCCTCTGTCGCCGTTCGTGGACTACCATTTTCCTTATCATCTTCACAGAATTTCACTGGTGAATCTAGTTTTGCCGCCTTATAAGCACACTCCGTTTCGATATCAAAATTGAATCTTCTAATGAATCTCTTTCTTTCCCTTGCATACTGCTCCGCCATTAAACGCCTCGTCTCATCTCTATCGTGCTCTCCGAATAGACATTTGCAGCTGCCGCGTCTTCTTCTAGGTGTATTGGACGCGTTCCTCAACGCCGCCATTCCCGTGGACATCTCGAACCTCCGTTGCTTCGGTGTACGTCCGCCAGTCGCCATAGTCCCGCGTCAGGTGAGCCTCGACTGGTTCGCGAGAAACATCTGACTAATAATCTCCCGAGAGAAAACAGCTGGCAGGTAGAGAGAGGTCCGGGCGCGCGGGAGCGGGGGAGTAGCACCTGGCGATGGCGGGCAAAACCGCGCCAATTCTAACCTATAAGTGTCGGACGGCGTGGTCGCGCGCGCGCGCTCTACTGCTACGAATGGTCGACTGACGCTTCGTTTCCCGCGCATCGCCGCGTGCGCCGATTTCGGCACTCACTTCTACTTCGCGCGCAAATCAACAATGGCACCAAGGACGCTTTTTGTACGTCTAGGGATACAGGTGTTGTTAAAAGGGGAAGAAATAATTATATTGCAATACTCAATGGAACCGTAATGTGAATAGATGGTAGGTACCCAGTGACTTATTAGTGGAATGCCGAGTGACGTGGATACGATCGCCTGTTGTTTAGGCGATAACACAATATTATTATATAAGCATGTTTTTTTTAAGCATGTTGTCTAGTGACAGTGACACGAATTGAGTTCTTTGTCCCTTCATTTACCATTGAAGTACCCGTTACATAAGAAATTTCAATTCGATAACAGACAATAAATTTTAAGATGTCGCACTAGCTCGTGTAATAAAAATAGATTACTTAGACTACTCCTGATTTATGACTGTTTAAAAATTGTATACCAACATGAAGGTAAAAATATCTTCTCGTGTCCCATAATGAAATGAATGAATACTAATTTATCAATCTAGGCGTTTTATACAATCTCTTATATGAAACGTAAAATGGCGGGAACGTGGTTAAATTTGGTGTCATGTGGTCACAATCAGTTATAAAATTAGATTGAAACAACGTTAAATAACTTATATGTAATTTTAAACAATTCTTTATTTTTCTTTAATATATTTCATTATTAGCTTTTTTAAATATATTTTGTAAAATCCTTTACAAGCCTGTTCACGGAGGGATCTTATATTATTGTATAAAAAAAACAAAGGAACGTTACAGTCGAAATTCGCAAAGTTACTAGTACCTATAAATCCGTCCTTTTCTTGGTGAACTTGTTTCAAGTTTCATTCATGCTTCCAGTACAAAGATACCTGTTGCCTTATTCTTCTGACCTTTTCATTTGGTAACAAAAAAAATAAGAGAACATTATATACCAAATAAAAGTACCTGCAGAATAACTAAAGCGAATTTAAATAACATCTTTTAAGGTTATAGTAACAGCGTAATAAAACTACGCAATCAAATAAATACATAAGATTATTTTATAAATGAAAATGATTAACAATTTCCAGTTATAAATCTAGATTTCATTCCAAGGGCGAAAGTTGACGAACACAAAGAAAAAGGATTAAATTCAAATCAATATTTTTCTTAAAAATATACTATTACTTGCAATAATATTGCAGCTTTTTTTTTTTTCAATCTGCGCAGGTATCATTATTTTATATTGATTTTATTAATATCAATGGACTTGTTATAAATGAAAGATCATTGTGTCAGTGCAGATTTCACTTTTGAACCTCTACATACTTATATGAATAAAGTTTAATATTAATCCAACAAAGAAGAACACACATTACGTATAGAAAAATATCTAGCTGTATTAAAATTAAAATTCATTTTGTAATAAGATACTAGGCGTTGTCTTGAACGACAATTGCGATTTGTGGATGATTTTAGAAATTTAAATGTCATCCTCCTGCATGCATATATTAATAATTTGATTGATGTTACAATTTTAGACATAACGTAACTTCATGCCCGAAAAGATAGGCAGAGGAATGCAGAAAACTCCCATGTTTCAACGGTTACGTTTACGTCCCACTATGTAATAGGTGGTGAACCTATTGCCATGCAACAGGCACATATTCAAACTCCGAACCATTACCAGAATTATAATTTAGATATTCTAGTAGAATTTTTTTTAGAAAATTTTGTTGCGTTCGACCCGGGAATCGAACCCGGGACCTCCCGATCTGCAGTCGCACTTGCAACCAACACGAATAACGAGGCAGTCAAATTTTAGAGGTCTTAATGAGATTAATGAGATTGTAACA
>DWEI01001069.1:0-17997 GCA_018245875.1 Mysoria ambigua | reverse complement strand
ATGTTTTAAACGTAATCCATCAAGACTCATGACCATTTTACGTCCTAATGTTTCATCTTCTTTTTGATATATTTTTGCCGTTAAAAATCTTTTTATTAAATACTTATGAAGCAAGTCTTTTTTTAGAATAGTTACTTGCAAAATATTTCATGATGTAGGTATAATAATCTTGTTTCAAATAATAATATGATAAAATAATACAATTTCATTACTGTGCTTGTTACAGATTTTCTGGGGAAGTTCATATGAGTGGGTAAAGAACGAATGTACCTATTAATCATGTACTAAGATTCGCCCCCAAATAGTTACAAATTGCGAGCTTATTAATATCATTTCTTCTGTTGTTATTAACAATCCGTGTCGTACTGCAGTAGGATTACATTAAACGGATATTGCTAGGACGAATAAGAACGAATATACTGTTAGGACTAATGATATTTTCTCTGGCATCCAAAATATAGTTATTTGTTTAGTCTGAGCCATTATTAGCCTTGGCGGTAATTTCCTACAGTCATGTATATCAATCATAACACTTGATGTTTGTACTAAAGCCAATTCGGTTTGACCTGATAATGTCATTGTTAAATGTTTGGCCACAGCCATGTCTCGCTAGTAAATGACTGTATTGAATGACAAACCAGATGTGCGTTTATCTCGCGAATACTGACATCAAATAAGTGTATTGGGTGACACTCCAATTCAAATAATTTATTTATATCGAATGTAAAATTCATTTTTCTATAGGGGTGGTATATTCTGATGCATAATGCATGTGATATTATATTTGACTCTTCGTTTCCAAGCATTGGCAAACAACATGCGTGTGTTGTCAGTCTAGTTGGATTTGTAAGAAATGGAACGCAATTTATTTAGTTTACAATTTTGCCGCATCACGGCGACACTGTCCATGCATAATTGTCATGGTTACTTTTTTTTCTCCCCGGAGTGTTTCAGCATATTATATTTTTATAATAAAAAATAACAGTATACGAAATATATACCAGTTGACATCAAATTGTGCTTTATTCATAATTTTCTTATCTCAATAGATATTTCCTTGTATTTGATTTACTAGTCACCATAGGAAATGTCTATAGATACTACATATATCAAACATCGTCCGAATTATGCACATAGGCAAGGGCATTAATGATTATTTTAAATATTTTCACACGTTTTTACATAAGACTATTTGATCCCAAACTGTATTTAGTTTTTTTCCACTTTCATTTCATTTCTTCTATTTGGCAATTGAAAGCACGATGAATACTCACTAACTGGTAGATCAAACGGTCAGTCAGAATGGGTATATGTTTCTTACCAGAAAATTACTAAATTTCAAGAGTTTTTATAAGCAGTAAATTGTATCTACGACTAGTAGCGCAGGGCACAAAATGTAGAATTCAATCAGTCACATGTAATAATAACTAGGGTTTTGTGTTTATGTCGTAGTATATGCCATATACTGGTTCCTAGTACGATGCAATGGCAATATATAGAATCCACACGCGAAAGTACTCTAGCAGATGCAAAATAAATATGTCATTAAGACAAATTACGTGCGTGGACGGCCGGGAATTGATCTCGAAACAAAACCAGAAATTTTTGTATTATTCAAAGTGCGCAAGGCCTTTCGTGTCTATTAGATTATTGTGCATACATATTGCGTATGCAGATACTCATGTGTATACGTTTTTGTGGTTGTATTTTAATGCAAGTGACAGATATCGCAAACGGATATCACCACAAGGAAACCGCAGGCGCGAATTACTCACATAACAATTATGACAGAGCTCCGTTGTATCCTTAAGCAAAATGTTTGTTAGTAGTGTTACCTTTATGTTTTAGTAACTAACTTAACAAAGTAAGATCTCAAAAGTGGTTTCGACATTGCTGATTGAATTAAAAATATTTATGGCTAACTTCAATTTACTGTAAATAAATGTATGTATTATAAAGCAACTGATGTAATACATTGTTTTATTTTTGTAAAAGTAAGTTTATTTTTAATTTATTATGAACTGCTAGTGTATTGGGCTCTTACCTTTAAATTGATAGTCAATAATCAATTAATGTTATAGATAATCACTTACAACGTTACGATTGTAGCGACGAAAATAAAACTTACCTGTAACAGAAAGACATTGAAATTAATTTTGTTAATAAAAATGTTCAAGGAAAATAATGTGAACTTAGGGTCGCGTTTATGGAGGGAAATATATAGATTCGTATTTTATTATAAGTTAATGAATGTGTCAACAATCTTGGCGGAGGTCAAGGCTTATGAGATTGGCGCGCCGGCGAAGTGATGTTGACATAATGGAACATTCAACGTTGACTGGTGCCGCGAAATTGTATAAAAAAGTTTTGAGAAAATCATGACAAAAAACGTAAAGTATTAATATTACAAGACAATGCGTTCATGGACGATATTTAGTATTTATCGCAAAAATATTAACACAAAATAAAATGATCTAAAAGAGAATCATACACAACTTGGTATTAATGGAAGAAGTGAACACGAACAAAAAATGTAGTATTCTAAGGTAGTATCGAAATAGTCTACCTATCTATCGACTATCGAGATAAGTGAAAAGGCCCTAAATTCTTTAAAACATCAGATCTTCTGAGGATAGACAGAATATTCGGGATATGCATTAGTTTATTGTTATCAGTTCGTCCGCTACTGAGCGCGATGTGGATCTCATTTCATATAGGTACTTGATCCAGTTACAGTCTGGCTTACGAAATTACAAATGTACAGCTATTTTCTTCCCCTGCGATTTATTATTTGCGACATTATTTGCGACTAAATAACACCGTCAAATTACGAATGGTTCTGGAAATCTTGCAGTATTGCAACCTACTACGATCTATTTTCTCATTGCTTATAAGCCTTTCTTGGCAGTTGTTTGAGATGTTACCACAGTGAATACAAAAGGGGGCACAAGTTGTGGATGATTCACGGGATTTGTCGACAGTCGTAACGGAGGTCGGAACACCTGAGCTGTTGGCGCGTTGACAAATTACGCAACTAGATGTTGCTGGCGAGAACGGGAAACTCAGTTACCACAAATATTACAAAACGATGCTTATAAAACTGTAGGCCATTCATGTGTCAGAGCGTATGAGGTCATAAAAATGCCCTTACTCGTAAGCGAACGGAGTCAAGGTCTATTGGGGATAAGAATATTAGATAAACAAATATTAGATAGCAAATGCACGCCATTTTTTTCTCAAGTTTATTTTTCATATAATATTAACAGTCGATGAAATTTTGTTATGGACAATATATCCTAATCTAATGAATTAATGCGTTCTAAAATCAAAGTTTTCGACAAAAACAACTCAGGTGAGGCTTATGTCAATCAGTGGACCTAAATAGGCGGATGATGACAACGATCTTAAAATATGGTATAACGTTTACAGCGCTATTGTATAACATTAATTAATATACAGAAATATGTTTTTTACACTACATTGACATTATGCTCATCTGGAATAAAATAACATATAAAAAATGCGTACACTATAGGAAATTGCATTTAAAATCTGTACATAATACCGTTACGTTACCAATAATTCAATTATCTCAAAGTTTACGCAATTTGCCACATTAATTTGCTATTCGACCGATAATGACGGCAGACGTGGCTGGGAGCCTGTCGAATTGTACCGTAATTCCAAATCATGATTTTAAAATAATCCCGTATTAACAATTCGGTGGTCATTTTCAATTTTATGATAAAATAACATGTTAAGTGACAAGTACTCTATATTATGTCGTCACTAGTGATATCTTATGGTTTTTAATAATATAATGTCTATTTAATAATAATATCCAAGACCTGACAAGAATATTTACAAAATTTCAATTGTATAACGCACACAACATCACGCCTATAATTGCCGAAGATGTAGGCAGTGGAATGCAGAACACTCCCACGTTTCACCAGCTACGTTTACGTCCCACTATGTAATAGGTGGTCAGCCTATAGCCATGAATCGAACACATCTCCAGACTCCGAATCACTACTAGAAAATCTGAATTAGAAAAATTTTTGTAGTGCTTGACCCAGGTACCTATCCTGGGACCTTTCGGTTGGACCCTCTTAACATAATACTTCAAGAGTATAATACCTCAAAAGTATAATACCTCAAGAGTATAGTACCTCTTAAAAACAGTATTTCACTATAATATGAATTTAAAAGGAAAAATTTTAATTCATAAGCCTAGTATATCTAATAATTTCATATATTTTGTATGTAACGCTTTATTTGCTTACAACACATTTTTTTATGTGCGTGATATAAGTGTTATATTAGTGTTTTTCTAAAAATACAAAATAACCGTTTAAAAAACGTTGGTATAATGAGCAGCAAAGAGATTAAGTGTTTTTCTGGCATAATATAATCGAGCTATTAATGTCATTGAAAAACGTACGCAAACCCCGCACTAACGAACTACTCGTTGCGAGTAGCTAGTTTAAATTTAGAACGTTTGTATTTTGAAGGTATATTTTCATAGTCAAATTAACATCAGCGTTGACACATATCGGCGTGTCAGAAATAGTATCAGCTATTCTCGTCGCCACACTGTTCTTATGACTAGTTTGCTACAATTCAAATTTGACTTAGTGTTGCGTAACATGTCTGTTTTAAAATGGTCGTCTATTCAATGAATGAGTCACGTACAGAATGATGTTACAAATGCGTAAGTGTAGACTCATTTCTTACTCAATTAGAGTGAATTGTGTAACAGTTTTATTTCAATTAGCATGTTATGTTCCATCTTCAACTTATTACATATAGGTAAATACTCCATATTTTGTTGCTCACACAAACTTACTATTAATGTGATAAGTTGTATCGTTTGTAATCACATGCTATTAATAAGATATTATCAATTAGCAAGGCATGATTCCACTCATTAATAAACCAACAAGCAATATATAAGAAACTGACGCGAATCTGCCTGACTGCCTCGTTGGTCGTGCTGGTTGCAAGAGCGACTGCTTATTAAGAGATCTTGAGTTCAAAATTTGTGTCAGTACTATTAGATTTTTAATTCATATTTTCTAGTAGTAGCTGGAAGTCAAGATTTGTATCAAAATGCGATAGTTTACAATACTTGTCTGCCTACCTCTTCGGGGATTACACGCGTGATCTTACTATTTTTGTAACGAAGTGAATCTGAACTGACATGACCCTGAACTTTTCCAATAATATTTTATTTATAACGTAAATTACTTGAAATGTTGGCTTATGTATATATGAAATGTATATATGACGTCAAATATGATTTCAACGCGAGAACAATACTTAAACACAGCTGAATAATTAACGAATTGAATGCTAACTAAATTAATTTCTCCTCTGGAATTAGCATTGCTATACCTACAGATTACTCATATTTTTTTTTAAGAGGAACAAAAATCTATAGACAATTTAAGTTCTATTTATTTTATTTATATAGTTACAGAGATACAAGTTTTATTATTATTTATTTAAGTAAAAGAAGCACGACAGGTACGTACCGATAGACATTTGTCATTCGGCGCTCTCTGTCTACCGCGTGAGAGACCTGGCGTGAGGTATGTACGTATGTACATTATTTAATAAACATAAAACATGGAGGAGTCCGCCAAAAACAGCTTTGATCCTGCAAAACACATTTTAATTCAATCACCAGTTCTGATTACATTAACAAGTTACATATTAAAAAGTGTGTCGTCTTGTAACAGATTTATCGTATGCAAGTACCTACTGACTATGGTTAATTAACTTCGTACAACCACATAGAATTGAACGGCGACTAACATTTGCGAAGTCACTCACGTTATTCGGTGTTCGGCCATCGCTATGGACGCTAAGTGCTCTGCGTGCTCGCCGCCCGCAACTCAGTATTAACGGTCGTGGCATGCGCCGCGTGTCTTGCATTCAGATTAATCTCTGTATTGCGGCAAGAATATTGTTTAGATGCGAACTGGATTACGCTTGCGGTTTTGCAAATAATATTTCCGATGATGAACACGTGCTAGGTATTACGCTCTGTATATTTCCTCTAAATGTTTTTATTTACGTATACTAGAGGCCGTGCGGTGGTCAGATTGTGTATGATAATGCAGAAATATATTAAGTTTGAACTTTATTGATCTTTTTATGTCCAAGATTATACTTTTATTAATGCTGTGCTATTGTCCTAGTAAACATGAATATTTGTCTTACAATGATGGTATGAATGTGAACTATAAATGCTTTCTTTTATTAATTTTTTTTGTACTATACATTGTACAGTTTTACTTTTTTGCATTTATTCTGTATGAAAACTTTAACCATGCCGAATGTCACACTTCACCGTGCGTCCATATTTTCTCAAAAGGGATGAATAATTTCTAATTATATACTCGTTATTCGTAATTAGTCAAGTCTCTATAATATTTTTTTTATTCTTAATTTTAGGTAGATTTATCGTAACGTTTATAATAGTCTATAATATTGGGATATAAAAATAAATATAAAAGGTGTTATTTATTGATAGGTTTGAAAACAGCTATTCCACATTGGGCCAGCGTGGCAGACTATGGCCATAAATCTTTCATTCTAATAGGAGACTTGTGTTTCGGAGGAGGTCGGTAAAAAATCATTATGTAACGTTAATATGAAATGAAATATATCGCAAAACAGGGTTCGTAAAAAAATGAAATCTGTGTATATTTTGTATTACAAAGCAATCATAACGAAGCTATTGTACTGGCGTACGAAGTCACTAAGAAATAGTGCTACGTAATAAACACCAATGTAGTGTGAAACGGCTGATATTTATAGTGTTGTCTCGGTATACGTGTATGTTATAAATTGGAGCAGTAAGGTCGCAGGGCATCTGGCGGTAAACGAGCGTGTGTTCGGTATTTTTATCTCGACCATTCACAGAACTGATATCGCCAACTACATGGTCCATGTTGCCGTTAAAATTCACCGCGTTCGCTAATTCGTTGGCTATTATGTTTTTGATAATAAAAAGTTATACTGCACTTTAAATGGTCTTATACAATTTTGATGTAAAATTTTATTTATCATTGTTAAATGGTAACGTCATATTGATTACTGTTGTGTTTATCGAATACGAGTACAGGTTTTTCTTGGAATACAACCGTTTATATAACTCATTATTTGCACGTACTGTTAGGTTCGTTATTATCAGGACTACTCCAAACCTGTGGGGTGTTTGGAGCATGCTCGACCACGCAACTCTAGCGAGGGTTAGTGGAGTTACGAGTTGGAGGTTTGCCCATCATTCGGGTGTTTTTAAATCGTCTAAGGAACCTTTTATGAAATTTAAGGGTTCTTATTCAAGGCTAATAACTGGGATATACTGCTGAACGCTTCTTAACAAGCATTGAAATGTTCCTGGAAATTTGCTACTAGTGCACAGCGTCCAAGAACAGGCCGCGCCAGGCGTTGCCTAACTTCACGCATCGCTTGCTACGTGCAACGCGTCAGGATTGCAAGCGTCTCATTCCCCTGCTCAGAGATACTTCGATAAATAAGAAGAAAAAATATTTTACACTTAATAATTATTTCATGATACAGGTAATTAAACGTACGTAAAACATAAAGTTCCAAGTGTTGGTACACATTTTATAAGTGGAAACTTACTATGGAAAGCGAAGTTTCAGTCTTTTAAAAATGAAATAGCCGAAATCCTGTGGAAATCTCTTTGTAAATACGAAAATAATAGATATTGTACGGGCTAATCGTATCTATGTATGTATATATGGATACAACATTAATTCCTTTGCGCTGCTACCTAACTATATAACTTAAATATATAACTGTATGAACAATAGAGGAATGTCGAACTTTTCGATTGCATCGCTTTTAGTAAAGTCGCGGCAAACAATAACAGCACAATGGGGCTTTTAGGTAGACGCAGTCTTTTGTCTACGCACGTAGGCGGCCAGCTTTCTCATAAAGGAATCGCCGAAGCATCGGTCTACTAAATATTCTACAATTTAGATATAGTATAAGCCTCCACTGGTGAACTAAATGTATGAAAAGCTTTCAACCAAAAATTCTGTCAGTCTACATAAAGGTGTTTGATAATGACTAGTTATTATAGTTATTTATTACAGGTTCCACCCAAATGCCACATTGCTGTAGATGTACGCCACATTGTGGTAGATACCTACCTACAAGTAGCTACACTTGCCTCATTCATACAAGACGGTTCCGAATAATTTATTTTGATAATTTGAAAACAAACCAAGTGTCATTTACAAAGTTTTATCGATACGAACCATTTTTGTGATTCCGTATTGCGAATACGTAAAACGCCGAAATTACCGAGGCGTGAACGGACCCTTTTCATAAAAATTTCATTGTGTAAATTTTCTTTCTTTCCACGAATAAATCTACATCGTGTTTAAAGGGAATTATCGGCAACATTTGCATAGATCGTAACGAGTCTCTATAAGGGCACGCGCCGACTGAGTTGAACACTGCTTATTTTCACATCGCACAACTTTATTTGACTTTCGCTCCAGCTTCACTGGCTTCAAAGACATTTTTTTCTCCCGGTGTAAATCTGAACGGCGTAATGGGAAAAGTTGTAACAAGTATTCAGGACGTATTATGTGCCATTAATATTCTGACGAGTCGCCAACGTGGGCAACTCTATAAAAGTTCAATGTATGTATGTAAGCTCGGCTACGTTCCGTGGAGCTGTTAAGCGGCTAATACATGATCCGTTTTGAATAATTCTCTGTGATAATAACAGCCAGTACCTATTAGATAGGAAGCCAGAATTTAAAACTTTTTTTAAGTATTAAAATTAAACTATTTCTTTAAATTTTACATTTCGCTATACGGTGAGGATTGTGTACTAGGTTCCTAATGCTTTCTGTAACTACGAGTCTCCGCTCTTTGTGACTCCTTGATGCCGAAGTCAAAAGAAAGTACGAGATCTTATCGCGCTCGGCGCGCGCTGTTTACTAAACAAGTAGATGGAAAACTACAACTAACACAGCTTATGTAAATAAAAATGTGAGTTCAATACTAACTTGGAGTATTAAGAAAGTATAATTGTGACGTATAAGAAAGTATCACTGTATAGTTTTATACATAAAATTAAATAAAAACGTAACTTCACGCCTGTCATCCCCGAAGAGGTAGGCAGAGAAATGCAGAACACTCACGCTTAAAATGTGTCTTTTATTTAAAAGTATATCTACCTTCTATATGAATGAAAAACGACTGTGCACTATTTATGACAACTATAGATTATGCAAAATATATTTTTATCTTAAATATAAATAATAAAAAAGCGTCACTTCACACCAATAATCCCCAAGGGATAGGCAGAGGAATAAATAATTAGAAAACAAATATTAATATTTTCCTAAATAACCAGTAACCACCGACATAACGTATCTGAAATTTTCCGAACACTTCGCAACTAAGCAAAGCGTGTTTCCATAGCTATTCCGCTGAGTAACGAGTTACGGGCCGCGGAGGCGGTGAGTAATGGAACAACCGGTCGATTCCACTACAGCTCGCTCCTTACGCACAGACGACCCAGCATTGTCGAGTACATACGTAGGTATATGCATGTTATATTATTTGCAACAGTTTGATGATGTCGATGTGTACTAAACTCATCCTGTCTACCTCTCTGAGGCCTCTCTAACTACAGGCGTGACATTTTATTTTTTCTTCACTATATATATGCAGATACATGTGTTTTCGCTATTTTACTTTTATTGTATTTTTACGTATAATTTAGTTTACGTTATTCATATTATTGTGTAAAAAAGATAGATACAGATGAATGCAACAGAAACATGGCAGGTATGTAAGGATAGAGACATTGGACACTCGGTGCTCTCTGCTTACCCCATCAGGTACCTGATTTGAAGATATGTATGTAACTAATATGTGCGAAATAAATGGTTTCTTTCTTTCTTACTCTTTACAGTACACGTTTACGAGTCGCAGTGAACGATTTTCTCGTACAACGATATGTGAAGGTATACGGCGCTCGAATTAAACCTTCGACTGTTTGATGTTGATTGCAGCCGCGTTGTCTTCCTGATAAAGGGCTCACGTGCCAGTAATTATGGTGCTCCTTTACATTTCAAATAGTACCAGCGACGCGATATTACATATCACAGCGCAGTTTCGCTCTAGAGATGTCGGCGTTGAGGAAAACATTGCGTTTTTATGGTCCCACTCGAACGGCGCGTTAGAATGCTCTAGACATTTCCAGCTTTTTTTGCATTTCTGAACAATGCCGGTTTCTGAGACTGAGAGTTGATGAAATTTTGTATATTTATGCATGCAAACGTATCTTGATTTATGATTATGATTAAGATCACTTTTCCGTATGAAAAAAGAAACTAACATTTGCTACAGTGTATTGACATACTACAACGATCAGGTAGCATTAGATTTTTACCTGCCCGTAAGTTTGTTTTGCCATTTTAAAATACGTTACAAAAGTATTTCAAGTTACATGATACTATTTAAGCAATATATGAATTTAAAAAAGCTCTACATATCTTTATTCTTAGTTTTACAATTTACTATAGGAATGTCCAATAGGATATTTGTAATGTATTACAAAGTTAACAGTGACAATTTGAACTGCTGTGGCAATTTACTGTGGCAGTACAAAAAGTTGTGCAAAATGTCCCGCTAAAACAAAGACGATTACGTCTGGAAACCCAAGTTTCAGTTGAGAACGGCTGATGAAGCGCTCTCAGCGATGCAGTTAAAACTCGGCAACGTTCGCCGGCGAAAGGTGTAGCGTATAAGAAAAGTTAAATAGTCAACAATCAAGTGAAAAGACGCCTCGGAGTTACAAATTTTGATGATTCTCAGTTAACTAGCGCAATACTTAACAAGGAAACGTCTTTTTGCATGTGACCTGCGATTTGTAGCATAATATTATGAGGTAGACGCGCGATTTAGTTCATTAAGGAAAATTCACAGAAAGCACTAAAAAAATAACAGTAAAGTGTTTATGAATTCTATTTGATTACGTCGTTGGTCGAGTTATAATAGGGTTCAAATTCCGGTTAGCTATTTTGGATTTTTTTACCATTAGAGAAAAACTATCTTTCACACAAAGCGTCTTTCTTACAGCACAACTATCTCCTAGACACAGCTACATGTTCTGGTCGGTTAAGGCCAGCAGAGCAGGCGGTGCGAGATGCTCTGCTCTGAGATCCCTTAGCCGCATGCCCTCGAGTTAAACCCCAAATTGAAATAAGCTAATGACGATAACCTTTCTTACACCCGATGTACGAAGCATTTCCGGCATCCATATTTGTGTTAGTTTTAGTAACGCCTTATATTTAAGCTGAAATCGTTAGCGGCTTCACGTATATTATCTTATTCGTTTAATCGTTACGTCCCTGAGCGATCTATAAAAGACCGATCAAGAGCACGATCCAGAGGCTAAATAGGACGTTCAAAGCGGTTTTTTTTATTACTTCCACGGTTAAAGTGCACCTTTTTTCCTTGTTGCCAGTTACCTCGTTGCTATACCTATCTTAATATGTATTATACTGCTGATATTATACTAAGCAATGTTCTTCGCTCGTAGTAAGTACAATGTGATTACCTAAAAAGAAGTTAGCAGGGAGAATTGCCACAAAACGTTTGCTTTCTTGTATAAAAGGTTGCCTATAATATTAAATATAATTACATTACAAAAAATATAAATGATGCCCACAGTAAGAAATATGTTGTAAGAAATATACTTATCCATAGATATACACAGGAATCTTTGATATATGATACTCGAAATAGTGAATGCTAGTAAACTTATAGTTATTAGAGTTTATTTAGAGGACTCTTTTCCATCCTTTGATCCCGTATTCCTTTGAGCAACACGGTATGGTTGAGAATATTTTCGTGTCAAATGAAATAGTGAAAAGTAAGTATTATTTACAAAGTACGGTAATATCTTTATAATTATTTTTAAATTACCACTTATTGCTGTAGATAAAAATACCGTTTTTTAAATACATTATTTATTGAATTTCTACGAGAATAGTTTAGTATTTCTATGAAGTCAATAAAGAGACCTATTACTTGTATTATGTACACCAACACTTTGCATTGGCACAGTTGAGTTTCTTTTTAAGTCTTCTTAAAAATTTTGGGTGGCATGGTACATGCCTAGTATTATAAACTCTCAATGATGGATGAATAATCAGAAGAATTAAAATAAGTAATTTGTTATTTTTCTAATGATAGGGCTGATAATTTCCTGAATGAAATACTGAAAATGGATCTTTATCATTGTCAACATTAGCTATTTAAGAACAGTGGTGTATATAACATTCTTTCAGTTGTCTATATGCTTAAAATAAAATATAAATCTAAATATTACTAAATCTAATAATGTTGATTAATTTCTATCTCTAATCTCGTTTCCTAAAAACATACTGAATGATGGACGCTTAAAGAAAACACGTTTTTGTCTTTTAAATAACTACTTGCGGCTTAGTTCGTAGTGTTGGTCGCAAGCGCTCCTGCCGATCAAGAATTCTTGCCTTTAAATCTCACGTCGGGCACTATTGCATTTTCCTAATTTACATTTTCTAGTCGTCGCTCAGACTGTGAATACGTATCCGATGTATCGCAACAGCCTCACCACCTATTCCATAGTGGGACGTAAAGGTAACTGGCTAATCGTGGTAGTGTAGGTACTACACTCCTATGTCTAGCTCTTCGGGATTACAGGCGTGATGTTACGTTTAAACTACTATCAGACAGAGCAACAAAAACGAAATATTATATTAATTTACATTTGACTGTGTTGCGCTATTTGTGTAGCGCTCGCCAGCTCAAATATCGTTGTAAAATGTATACCATTCAATCTTTGAAGTAGTCAACAGAAAAGAATTCGCTAATGATAAACTTTCAGTAACAGTGTGGTGATTCTTCTTGAAGTTTCTTAAGACTGTACCACCACTTTCCTATTCGGCTATCCGCAGTGGAGCAATGTGGTTGATTAACACCTCACCATCCTTTATCACTACTTCCTCGCAGCAAGAGCTTGTTGCCGGCATGGAATTTGAGCCCAAAAATATATGTATGTTTCTTGTATCATAAAATTCGCGTTAAGCATACAATTTATATGCAAAGTAAATATGACAGCGACCCTGACATGCTAATATGACATATTTTACGTAATACGTAATCTTCGTAATGACATCATATAATCTGAATAATTATAATTTATGGATTATACATTGATTTGGGTTCTGACTTGAGTCCATACGTTTCCTGGACATTTCAAAGATGTATAACGATCTGGAAAATCTTAGCCTCGGGAGTGTTCAAAAAGATGATTTTTTTTCTATTTCTCCAGAAAAACATCGATTTCTCAAATTCTATTGCCTCTAATTTTTCGACATGTTGACGAAACTACCTTGATAAGTTAATAGTTTCTAATCTATCTTTAGTACTTATGAAAACTTTCGATATCGTTTGGTTGACTTTGTGCATATTTTTCAATACCGTTGTTAGCTAAGTATCTGCCAATTTTCCATCGCAGACATACTTAATTTTCTACGAGTAATGTGTCCTAAACTTTACTATTAATGGTTCACTCGCATTCCACGTCATAAATCCTTTTAAATTCCACCATTTGTCTCAAAATCGGTTCATACGTTTCATGAAAAATTTATCCTGTAACTCGCATCCTCGCTCTTCAACCTTTAGTAGGAAAATCCCAGTTGTCATTACTGATCGTCTTTAGATTTTCCTAACTCTTCTCGTCTATTTCTTTTCCTAAATGTAAAAGTTTTGTTCTAAAGTAAAAATAAAGTGTCCCAATAACTTCCATATTTTTTTTAGTTCTTTAAATATTACAATGTACATTAACATTTCAATAATCATATTTATATTTCACTCTTGAGCTACAATTGTTTGTGCGACCGGCTCAGCAGTTTTACTTTAAAAGAAACGAGCGTTGATAAACGTCTATTGTTTGAAATATATTCTTGAAAAGAATGGAAAAGCGTACAGAATGGCATAAGTATTTTACAATATTTGTCAAGTAAATGTTGACGACTTGACATATTTTGTCGTTGAATCCACACTCATTATCTACCTACACCTAACAGTTGTTTAAGAAGAAACGGTAAAGAGGACAAAGACGGTAAGAGGACGAGAGATCAGAGAAAAATCGCTTATGACAATACATAAATTAAATTCTGGTTTATTTGGCAACGCCACATATCAGACTATAAAATAACAGACTACATGATATCTAATGTCGAATTATAAAAAAAATATAAATATAAAAATACAAGGAGTTCGGTTTGCCACAGTCGGTATCGTTATAAAATTGAGTTAATGCTTACGACCTATTCCTCTTAAAAATGGATGATACAAATAAAAATATAACAAAAGTCCGTAACAGAAAATTGGAATGGTGAAATTATACCACACATATAAACGGAGGTAACGTTAAATAAGATCTTGTCTGTCTTCTGAGTTTTGAGGTTCTCAGAGTATTAAAATGAGTCACGCTGATGGGATTTTCATAAATCATTTATAATAGTGAGCTTGTTTACGAGGCAGTAAACAATGCTAACATTAATTTTGACTTTTGCGAGAAAAAACATCTTACAAGAGATTATACAATAAACTATAGTTTCGTATAATAGGTAAAAGTTATGGAACACAATATATGTAGGTTCGTGCAGGAAATAGATAGAAATTCATCTAGTGGATCGCGGAACACTATTATTTTTGTTGAATTTTGGAGTTTACTCTGAGTTTCATAAAAATCAATAAATTTACACCTTATATTGGTTTATTGGCACATACTATCAATTTGACTGTCTGTTTCTCACAGATTCATCCATAGAACAGAGGGTGATCCTTTTATAAATCCTACTACAGGTTTTTAATCCAAATCTCTTATTTTGACAGATACTACGAGGTCACTAACTTCGCTTTGTTTTCGTTAGTTTTATGCTGAGCGAAAATATTATGGCATTTATTCTACCCACCACCTGAATATGCTCGAATTTCTGTGATATAAATCGTGTATAAAATACACGAAAGCCATTAAACATTTATGAAGCAAATTTTATAGCTGAGGTAACGAGACACGAGGCAGCATCTCAATTATCAAAGTTTCGAAGTTCGGCCAGCATAGTGCTAAAAGTTAATAACAAAACGGAATTTTATTCTTCGTCATATAATTTCGAGTCACGTTTATCGTGCATTAAAAGTTACGATCAACTCCAGCGACTACACTATCGTCGGAACGCAAACGGTGGCGGGTGGCCTTAACGCGGGAAAATATTACGTCACGAGAGATAACGGCATTAAACATAAACATGAACTTCCTTGCAAGTGTATAAGATACCTTATCTTCGATACCTTTATTCCGCTAAAGCACAGGTGGAGCAATCTCTTCATACATATTCAACTCGATCGCGATGATGTAAGGGAGGTTGAAGCTTAAGCTGCTCTTATTGAAGTTGTTGGGAATTAAAATTATCAATTTGACGATAATTACATAATTTGCGAACGAAACTTAACGGTATTATTTTAATAATTTTAATAGCTCGTGTCACGACGGACAAAATTTAAATGTTGGAGTAGACGTTAACAATTGCCGCCATCTTGCCTTGACATCTACAGCACCGCAACCGCTATGAATTAACAAACCACATCGTTTATTCTAGAACCAGTTTCGATTAGAGAATTGCGTTCCTAAGGTGACGTTTAAGAAAATTTGCAAATAGTTTTAGGATAAAGGTGAAACACATTATCCTGAATTTTGGTAACAGGAAAAAATTATCAATAATGTGATCACTGTTACAGAGGAGAATAGGCATTAAATTAAGTTTCCTTATTATTCGATAATAAACAGTCTTTATCGAATAGAACATAACAAATAGATATTTATCGGTAAATGTATTGTGCTCTAGCAACACAAAGTATCAAAAACAAAAGAAATGTGAAAAAGTATATACATAATTATGATCCATAAATTTCATATAGTTATTTTGTGTACAACGATTCTGTAAAACAAAATCCAGCTGCGTGAGAAAATAAGTCGTCTCTTTTTTAATCCACTTGATACTGCAGTCTCCGTATTGATAGAGTTATGAAAAATTCTATCCCGGCAACGACGCGAAATACTAAAGCTACTTGAATGGCATCGATTTTGCCCTTTCTTTTTTATATCAATGCTATTATCAAGGAACCTTTACACATACATATTTTTGCAATAAAATATACGAAGATATTACAGATCATATCAACTCTTATTTCACGATTGTTAACATACCAATCTTTATATAATAAATTATAATACATATGTACGACCCGCTGTAAAACCATAAATTATTAAGTAACTGTAAAATGAAAAGAAATACAAAACTCCACAAACACGAAAGCGTTCGACATCCTCTTTGAAAACAAACAAACAAACGTTCAGTCATCGATTAGTAGTGATTAGTTCACATCAAATTAAATGAAAAGCCAAACAACAATTTTTAAACAATGCTAACGTTAGTTTCATGCCGTCGTTCCAAGCCGATTGATCAGGCTCATATTGAAGTGGGGTGTTTCGAATAACTCCTCTGACAATTAGCACGAGAGTGTGGCGGATACGTACCAACGTGTCGAGGTCGATCCGTACCATTCTCATGCTAATATAATGTATTTTATTATTATACTTTGTCATTTACACGGTGCCTGACATTAAATTTCCTAGCGAACATTCATATGTTAGGTCGTATGTTACCTTCCATTTTTTTTTGCGAATATCAATTCTGCCGTACGTTCAATTATGTACACGGTTTTGAGGCAAAACAGTTTAAATAATAGAAACATCGTATGTTTATACTGATGAATTTAACAAATCTTAAGCGTTAAATTTTTACTGTTACTATCAATATTTCTGAGCTTGAAGTGAATGTATACATAGGAATGTTCGTTGTATAAAGGGGTCAGTCAGTTCGGGGCATAAAACACACCACGTGCCAAAAAGTATACCTGGCGAAGGAGAACGCGCCTTGAATGTCGGCGCGATCATGACGGTCTCTGTAAATCACAATCGCATCTATGAAATACACTGAATTTGACACAACGAATACATCTAATATAGAACCATAATAAAAAGACTGTGCTTTAAACTTTGTCGCTACGTTTATTTCACTTGAAATCTATTTGATATTTGAGAACCTTAAAAGAGGTTTTCCTAGTATCGTCTAACACTAGCAACGCTAACAGATAGGCTCACGATCGTAATTGTCTTAATACTAAACAAACGAGTATGGGTACAACATAGTTGATTTTCACACTGTACACTCTAATCGAATTCAAACTTAAGGCCGGCGAAGAACTAAAAGGAAACAATTGTCAGTGAAGGTAAGGGGGTCATTCGGTCTCGTTCGACGCTCCACAGTTAGAATGGCGCTAAACCAATATTGAATTAACGTGTTCGGAATAATTGTGGAGAGAGCCGACACATCTACATGGTTAGACATCGACAAACAACGCTCTAATAAAACACTAAGGTAATAAGATTGAGCAATGGTAAGGTTCACTTAGCATGGGTGACGTTGACTGAGAGTAATTCAGATTGTTGTAAATTGTTGTAACTTTGTTTATACGTCGTTATCACAAAAACACATGTATACGTAATGTAACATTATGTCATGAATTGACAAAATATATTACAATAAAAATTGTGGCTACATTCTTAGGTATTGAAATAAAAAATATTTTTATTTACAAGTATTGAATATTGACTTCAAATTATGAAATCTTCCCTCTCTTATGTCACAGATAATGCTTAATTTTTAGTGTTACTGCTTTATAAATTATTACCTACAGTGTATATACACTCTAAGCTTGACAAGCATATTTTAAAATATGGAATATATTTAATATTTAAAATGAAACGAAGACATTCAGTTTCGTATTAACAATGTACACACGAGATATGAATAT
>DWEI01001068.1:0-18007 GCA_018245875.1 Mysoria ambigua | reverse complement strand
GCGTTCGACCCGGGAATCGAACCCGGGACCACTCGATCGGCAGTCGCACTTGCAACCAACACGACCAACGAGGCAGTCTTTATTTTAATTATTTAAACTATTAATTTAAAATGTTAATATTTTCGAACCTAGTTACCTAATAATCTAGCTTTAAGATATGTATATATGTCTTTAAATTTTGCCTCTTTGAAGACAACAAAGTAATATACATACTTAACATTTTCCGAATTACTGAATATTTCCATTAAATCAATGATCCGTAAATTTTGACAGGAAGCTATGGTTTATTACCGGATGAATATCCCAACTCAGATAAGGTGACGTAACATTAAACCAACTTTTGGCGGGGAAACAGATAACGAAATCACTACGAAAGCCAATCATACGGATTTAACTTCGGAAGTTGCTTATCGTCTCTACTTGTATCAGCTGATGGAAAAGTTATTAGACCTAATATAGAAAGTATTTTTATGTCAGGTAACAACTGAGTTCTGTTTATAAAAAAAAAAACTTAATATTCTTGATTAAGCTTAAATACTTAACTAAGCTGGGCTCAGCGAGACACTAGTTTTTTAGTGTGAGTGAAAATCGATTGCGCAGTAATTTAAAACTTTAACTATTGTTTATGTAAAATTTAACACTAATTGCGTATTTAATAATGTCGCTTATTACAGTGGGATACGTTTATTACATTTAAATAGAACGCCCAATTTTAAGGCTTAATAAGAGCGTATTAAAAAACAAATAATAAATAACTGTCCAGTAAATATTATTAATCTCGATCGGGAGGTCCCAGGTTCAAGTCGCGGGTCGGATACTATTGAATTTTTGTAATTAGTATTTCTATTTAAAACTACCCAGATTCTGAATTTGTGCTTAGTGCATAGGGAAAGGCTCACTCCGTATTCTATGGTTGGTCATAAACGCAGCTGCTGAAATGAGAGTGTACTTCAGACCCCTGCCTACCTCTTTGGCATGATATTTAACAAAAACAGTAGTCAAAAATTGACTTATATTTAGATTCACGAATAGGAAATATTATTTTTTTATCATCCCTAAAGATGTCCCTAAAGAAAGAATGTCCCTAAAGAGACCTGCAACGATTTTTTCCACATTCTCCATTCTCTTCACACATGCTCGCCAGTTTCGGTGACATCTAACTCACGCATAAGTAAAATCTTCAATAAATATTAATAAAAGAACACTTAGTATTTAAGCTATAAACATAATAATATCCTAGTATCAAACACTTAATTAGCAATCCAATAAACTCAAAAAGAAATTTGTGAAAGAACATGAAACTAAGTCATTTATAACATACTTATAAATTCATTATCTTTATTTGTTGGTAACTTTGGATATTGTAAAGAAACAAGTTATACTTAATAAGTTCTTTACAACACGTTACAAAGAACATTTTACTTCTATTGTGAGGGCTTTAATTCGACAAAATTACCTTTGAATCGGAATAATACGAATAAACAAATTGTTGGAAAATACAATATTGGTTGTTTGCCGAGACTTCATTTGCTTCAAAATGTAATCCATTCTATCATGTATATGCTTAGATAGTAAATTGTAAATACTATTCTAACCAGTCCATGTCCTTTTCCAGAGTTCAATCCAGCTCCTTGCCATTATCACGCAAAATATTCATCTTTACACAGTTCACCGTTGGATATTGGCCTCCCCTGCTCAACACCCTCGGGCAATTTCTGAGGGTTATTAGATATTTTTCATGTTAAAAAGTAACAAAGATACAAGTACTAAGTTCGCGTTTATAACATTGATATGGCTTTGTCTATTGTACTGCGACCTCGAATGTATTGATGTATTTGACTTACTTTTTAATTCGCACATCGGCGAACGAAAGGTGGGCTCTTAATAAAGTGTTTATAATATAAAAGACAAACGCCCAACAAAGAAACGCCCAACAAAGCATAACAAGATAATCAAAGTCATAGATAGCATTGTAAAGGAACCTGGTACAACGTTTTCAATTTATTGAACAAAGTATTTACCTACAGCCATAACATATAAAATGTTATGTTACAAACGCTCCATTTCAATGTGAAATACGAGTAACTTATGCGTTAATCTAGAACGTTCAGGGAACCGACATACAATGTAAATAATCATATTTATATCAACAGCTCATTGATAAAACTCATCGGTCCCAATAAAATCAACGTGTGAGCCTTAAAGTGAACGCAATAGAACACATAATTGAACACAGTGCATTCACTGAGTGAGCCATTAATAGTTTTATTTGTATGGCAGCTAAAACTACAACTGGTATCAACAAATTTTATAGCGGCTGCAATCGGACTAGACAGACGATATCAGCCGCTAAATCCTTGAGATTAAGGGAGATTCTCCGCTGGATATCCTAAGAGATAAGCACAGGAAACTTGGGCAGATGTTGTGATAACTAAACCTGTCTGTTTGCTAGCACTTTGTATGTAGATGGCAAACATCAGCATGTGGATTTTTAAGTTTGTATTACAACTTCTTTTCGCGATCCAACGCTTGTTTCCGTTAACACAATTGGTTTTTATCAGTCGCACAAATATTTTGTAACAGCTGAAACGATTTTTATCTCTGCAAAAACACACAGAACGCTCGCTAAGTACACATTTGCCCGCGACTTTTTTGGCAGGCTGCAGTTGGTGCCAAATGTTACGTCATCCATATAAAAGTAGGTCTTGTACAAATTGCTATCCCTTTCACGGCTATGGGATATGAAATAGATGGAATAAGCATTTGGCAACGTTCTGTGAATATTCAGTGAATAACAGACGATACGATACATTTCTGTTGGTTCATACTCCAGAAAAAGAATACCGTTTTTATTAAGTAAGGTAAATAAAGAGTAGGCTGTATAATATGAGAAATAGAATATAAAGGAGACAATATAAATCACAGGTAAAGTAAAGACAAACGACAAAACAAATTTATTTCATTTATTATAATATTTGACAATTGAAAAACACAAAGAATGTACAGTAATCATCCCGTAGAAGCACCAGTATATATGTCAGCTGTTAAACAGCAGCACTTGCCCTGTTATAACAATTGTAATCATGTGCGCGACATATTTCAGTTTAGTCAACATGGAAAACAACGCATCAGCCACCTACCTGTGAATGAACTTTTAAACGACTTACTGATCGTTCCACTGTACTGTGGCTTTAGTATAAAGTGACTTTAATGCCGATTCACTTTTGCCACGGAATTAAAAAGATATACATGTTTGACGGCTTACTTAAACATACGGGTTACTTAAACATGAAACGTAAGTAAAGTGTACTCCTCTACCTGCCACTTCGAAGATTTCAAGCGGGATGTTACGTATTTTTAAAGGGTATTCACTCACTGAAACGATTTAAATTCCAACGCATAGTACCATACCTGTTCTGGACGTACATTTCTTACATTGCCAATTACTTTTAACGGCTGTCATGTCGTGATAATTCGCTCAATAGAAAATTAAGCCTCCGCTACACGCAGTCAATAGTGATTATACATACTTTTCCATCAATACGCGAACAAGTTTCTAGACAATATTGAAAGATTCGTAGTAAAAATTACAACAATCTTTTATTTTTACACTTACATAATAGCTTCATTTGAAAATGATGGACTTAAATTACAATGTTTGAACCGTAGCTGTCGTTTTATGGAATAACCGTAAATCGACGGTTATCCGACATATACATTATATAATAATAATTTATTAATTAATTCTACGGAACCACCTTATATAGGTATTATATTTAGTAATATATTAATAACATATTAATTCTACGAAACCATCTGATATCTTTCAAGAAGGAGCTCGCGAAAATAACATAAATATGTTCAACACATAAATCGTAATTATTAACCGAAGTCATGAGATCTCCTTAAAATAAGAGCATTGTGGTGAGTACATCGCATTATACACCTGCTAGTAAGCTGATGAGACGCCTAGAACCGGCGATTAGTTACAAAAGAGTAAAATACAAAAGAATAAAAGTTACAAACTAATAAAAACCAAATAAATAATTTCAAATTTCACTAAAACGGTTGTTACCTGGCTTAATATCCAAGCGTTTTTCTTATTATAGTAATAAGGACTCATAGTATTTGCCCTGCAACAGGGTTCCAAATAATAGACAAATGGAATCAATGCCATAAACTTCTGTAAGAAGATTCATCGTGATCTGACATTTCACGCTAAAAGCAAAGCGGAGTATATCCCAGGTCTCTTAGTTCTAGAAGAGATACATGCAGCAGTGCATCTTATAAAGTGTTGAAAAAAAACTGTACCGCAAACAAATGGATCACTACAAAACAATGTTTTTCACTATTCAAGTGAAAACTGTGAAAAGAATGGTAACAAAGAATCAGAAAGAGAAGAACAAAATGAAAACAAACCCGACACTTTTATACTGTAACGTTGTAAATTTATTTTATCGCATAGGAAAAACAGAAAAGGGTGCGGGCTTACTGGCCCTCAATCGCCTTACCGTTCGCGAACTTGACCCAAATAGTCTCGCATGAACTCCGCTACATGTACACTTGAATTTTTGGTTAATTAAAAATTAGAACCCAATTAAAACAACTGTCCATATATCAAATCCCTATTTAATTCAGTATTAAATAATAATGAAAAAGTATTGTATGGAATAAGAACATAAGGTAAACTCTTTATTAACCGTTTAATGATGCCGAAACTGAGAATTGTAATGCAGATTAGGAATGGTCGAACTTGTTCCAATTTTTTATTCTTCTGCCCTATATTACATATTCATGATAGCTGTGACGTTTGTAGGGTATAAGATTGTCAAATTTAAACAATCAAGGTATCTGACATTAGCTAGCCAAAAACGTGGGATCTAAAGTTTTACGATTCCTTTGGTATTAGAGGTAATATTTTCCTTGCTGGTGTCTAAAATACATTATCCATAATATATAATCTTTTCAGTTCTACTGAAAGAAATATTGATAGCAGATATTGTTTATTATATAACATTGCTAAATGAATAAATATTTTGGATTATCAAAGGTAACTTCATTCAATCTGATTATAGTGACATGGTTGTCCCATTCAATAAGTAAGAAAATACATCTGACAGAGTTTTTCCTTCATTTCGGTGAGTGAAATTGCAGAATAAGAATTGAGTTTTCTCTTACTTCTTATTGGTTGTTTTATGTTTTTCGTTTCTATTTTTAATAGACTATCAATTAGCACGTCAATTACAAAAAAAACTTAAAATTAACATGAACTGCCAATTTCGATCACTACACCTGACATTAACTTGTTATAAAGATTTATTACATCTAGTTTCTTTATGTTTCCGTTACTTGTAATAGCTCAAATAGCACTACGTTCTCGTTATGTGCTACAAGTTTTTACACAGGAAATTCTTCTAAAGGCATCCAATCTAAAACATGAGCGTTAAGATCAATTCGAGAGAACTAAAACGAATTATCGCTAGCTAAGTTTTTAAACTTAATAGAAGAAAAATACGAAATCTAATTTCGCTTGCCTGTCTTTATAAACTGAGACGATACGGTTGTCTAAGCGCGAAGAATTTAAGTTGGAAACTAAATTTAATATCACAAGCCATACGGGTGGAGGAAAGTTGGTGGATAGATAACTTTCATAAGTTCGGAACACTAGTATTAAATGAATAGCCATGTTAGCTTCAGATAATTAAAGCCGCACAATAGTTCGGAGTTTTGAACTGAGCTGGTTAGAAAATAAGTTGAAGCTGGCAATGACACCTGTTGTTTGACCGCAGATGTTAATTTTATCACTTGGCTCTCAACAATATCCAATTCTGACCAACTGCATTCAAAAATTGAACTGGAACACTTTTAGAGCTTGATTTACTAAATAAATTTCATTTAATACTAAGGAAGAGAAATCTATTAAAATATAAATTATTTTATAAGGGAAATGTCTTATAGATTTTCCGTATTACTACACTGTTGGCCGCAATTTAGTAGGTACTTGTAACAAATCTACTAGTGATCTGTGTTATATCATATTTTTCTAAAGTAAGTAAGGCCCAGCCTTACTAGGTCTTATCGTTGGCTTAGGCTCCTGGTTTATAATCGAAACTATTGTAACAAACGCATCGCAATTGATTAATTTAGCCATTAGCGTCGCCTGCGTACTAGTGAATTTTGTATTAAATTGTGGCATCCACGCATTCAGGGTCCGACCACGCCCGTCGTTACTAAACTTGACAAATTGTTCACGGGGTGCCACTGTGTCATGACTACGGGTGATCCAAACAGTGGAGCGAGCTGAATCAATAGTTAGCCAACTTGTTAATTGTGCACGGTATCGAATTATCAAACTTTAGCAATAGAGAGTTATTAGGGATAATCGTAGTAGTCCCATCAAAAATATCATTTGATTGTACTTCTTCCTCGTATTCCATTAATTATTCTGCTAATTACTTATCTCGCTATCGTTAAGAAATACGATCAGTTTTAAACATTGATTTGAACAATTTAGCAACTTGGTCCAGCCGTCATGTAGGTTGGCAGATCATTGTATTCTGAACTGACCTGATCTGTATTAGAAGTTTTCAGAAACCCGTCCTCAAATATGAACATGGCAACTTGTACCACGACTTTAAAATCATTCTCCTTTGTCAATTCCCCGGCCAAAGTTTTTTGCCTTTCTCGACTTCATTGCATGTCTTTACATCAGCATAATTATTAACTCATAATTCGTTCGCTGTACTAAATCTGTATTTTAACCTGATGTTCTTATTTAAAAACTTTATTTTTGATAATTACAAGTCGTATTTTAAAAGAATATAATTCGATTATTACTTTCCGTGTTGGCGAGGTGACGTTTCACAAACGATCTGTCCAGTAAAGTAAGTGCAAAAGGGCGTCAAGTGACGGTTAAAGGCGTGTTTCCAAAAGCACTTAAACAATTTAAAGGTCGTATCGGGTAGCTCTGGCGGAACAATCTTGAGAAATGAACAAATCGATCAGCAATTTTAGGCATAATGTGTTTTAGTAATGTAAACATGTTATCGAACTTCTTTTCACATATGTTTTGAATCTCTCAGGAGAGTGAAAATTTACATGGGTTTGTTTGGACCTGTCACTAGACAAAACTATGGTCATTTAAGTGCAATTATCTTCATTAATTTCTATGAAAATAAAAAACCCCTTTATCATATCTCTACTGCAGTCTGAAGCGTGATGCAGAAGTCACGAATTATGATGAACAGCAAATTCAATGCGACGCTGTATGCATAGCAGATCTTCCACAGTATAATAACATTATATTCTAATGTAACGAGGATGATGCATGACCATTAGTAACAATAAAACTAAAGATATATCGGGTCACAATTTTCTCAGAATGATAAAGTCATTAGGGAGAAAAATGATAAATTATAATTTGACTTTTCCAAATTCAAAGTCAAAGTCAAAAATTATTTATTTATATAGGATTTGCAATCACATTTAAACGTCATTATAGATAAGTCTAGTTCGGACCGCGCCGACAACTGAGAAGAACTAACAAGAAACTCAGTGGGGTTGACTTTTTTTGTGTGATTGCTTAACAATTAACATTTTTAGACCTCCAAACTACAGCAACTCATTTCCAAACGTCTATGTCTAGCATGTATTCTGCAATAGAGTAATAGGTTTTATGACATAATCTAAACTTTATGTATTTCTTAAATTTACAGATTAAAATTATCAATAAAAAAATCAACTTAATACGAGCGTAACAAGCGTAACAGAAGATTAAATTTTTTATTCAATTTATTAAGTCTGGTGACATTTCTACTTAGCGAAGCGTTTACTATACTCCATCAAGTTACATCAGTTTTCGTGATAAAACTTCAATGACAATCTCGTGAGCGACCGGCCTGGGGCATATTGCAACCGTCGTTTACACAAAGCGTTCCATTTTATGACTGACTTTATGACAGAAATTTGAAATTCAGTTTATACGCTGTACGACAACTTAACACAGTTTGATATCATCGCATTAAATCCGACGGAGAGTCAGCGCGAGTTATTGGAGCCAGCGACGGTCGCTTGTATAGCTATATAATCTCATTTGAGATAATATCCGTTAGATATCAAGAACCAACACGATCATACGTTGGCCTAATCCGCCTTATTACTGCACCAATAATCACCATTTGGACGTTAAGCTCATAGTTCAATTATCGTCCATCTAAATCCTGTTTCAAATGTTACTGTTTAATATCTACCAATAGTTGAGCTTAAAATTACTCGTTGTTTGGCAGACTGGCTTATATTCCAGGTATTAGCCAATAGATTGACGTGTGAGGAGCCGGCTAGTGAAGCGAGCTGTGAGTGTTACGTCAATCAAATTTCAGCTGGGGATATTAATGATGATAAATATGAAAAGGCGGTTCAGATCATCAATTTGATATTTTTGAACAATTGTCGTTTACAATTGCATAATATCAACAAAAAGGAGTACACTTACACTAATATAAATAATTATACGTAAAGAGTAAATGAAGTAAAATATATGTAATAAAGATAACATCACGCCTGTAATCCCCGATGAAGTAGGAAGAGGAATGCAGAGCACTATGTTTTTCACCAGTTTGGTTCACGTCCCACTATAGAATAGGTGATAAGCCTATTTCCATACATCGGGCACATATCCAGACTCCGAACCACGACTAAAAATTCTATATTAAAAAAATTGTAGTGTTCGACCTGGGTATCGAACCCTGGACCTCACGTTCGACAGTCGCACTTGCAACAAACACGACCAACGAGTCAGTCAAATAAACTGAGGCATTTCAGAAGATATACATTGTACAACCATGGCAAATATAACTTACTTTTACAAAAAATACTTTATAGTCGTGGTTGCCTTACAATTACGAAGTATACGGCTTATTTTTATTTTTACTTTCACTTTCCATTTTGGAGTCCTTGTAAATTTAATAAGTCACTATGCTCATCAATAACAATATTTAGTCATGCATACATACTAGTATGAATTAATCCCTTCACAAAACAAAAAGATATCGCCTTATTGTTGTTATCTAAACAATTTAAGTAACAATAAATCTTAAATATTTGTGTAACAAATTACACTTCCTCGTGCCATGATAAATCAGTGGTGGGTCAAAATAATAAACTTCCTTCATTAGTCATTGTGATTTTCCACAACGCGTTCGTAACGGGAATTATGAAGACGAACGCGTCTTGAAAACTTACGCGCGTTCTGATGGCCTTGAAGTGTGTTCAGTGCAATCTTATTAAGGTCACCTTTCTTCGTTTACAACAGATTATATTTAGATTGTATTTCTCGATCTTGTAGCAGACCGAGCTTTTTACCTAATGTACCAAAATTTCGATCCATAGAATTTTTAAGTCCGTACATTGCTGGCTAATTAAAATTAAATAAGATTAAAAAAAATTAATTATCAATGAATGGGAACATGGATTAGTATAAATTTATAGAATAAATATTAAAGATTAAATAAGTAGATGTTTATTAGCTGCAACAGTTACGGTGCGCTTAGGTAATGATGACACTCATCTATGATCATGATAGGTGATTTTTTATAAAACCTAAAAAATGACTTAATAAAAGTTACATTACACTTAGTAATGAAATTATGGAATATTCTATTAGTTTAATGTAAATATTCTATTGGCCATTATGCTGTTTCACAACTTGCGCTATTAGGGAGAGTGACTAAAACAACCAAGTTAATGTATGTAGATATATTCAAGACTAGATTTACTAAGTTCCTGTAATTCAAGTTCACGTTCAGTTGTTGAAATTTATCTAATAAATAAATTATGTCTATAACAAAAAAAATAAAAATCATAGTAAACCATACCAAACTTCACTCAAACTTAGAGATAAGATGGACCAATTGTCATATAGATAGGTATTGACTATATTATACACCTTTGATTTGTCAATGTACTGGATTTCACAATTCGAGCCATTAAGAAAAAATCCTAAGACAGATAGAAGCAAGAAATCACTCTTAACAATAAATGACTCTTTAGATTTAAACCCAGAGAACTCAAATACTATTTACAACTGGACTTTTCTCGCGCGCAAACATTGCCCGTAAACAAGCAACTCTTATAAAATAAAACGGAGTTTATTAAACTGTAATGTTTGACCATTAGTCATAATGCCCGGCTCCACGCGAGCTTGTAACGAGTAACGATGAAGACAAATGCGATTATTCACTCGCGTTCTAATAAAGTTTTAAACGAGCTGCGATTAACGAACCTCTCACTTGTTTTATGGTATTAAACATGTATTGATTAAGTGCAATTCTTTCATAGATGGTGTGCATTGGAAGACTGCAAGCAGAACCTGCATGCGGCGAGCCGAGGATAGGGCGCGATGGCGCTCTTTGGGACAACCTAAAAGAGAACGGAGATAGGATAATAATGATGTCATATTTGATGTCATAAATAATCGATTGCTTGGTTTGTCGTGTTGGTTGCGAGCCCGAGTGTCGATCGTGATGTCCTGGGTTCATTACCCCGGTCGGGAATTATGGGATTTCTCTAATTTTGTAGTGACTCAGAGTTTGGATATGTACCCGGTATAAGGCTGACCATCAATACCATAACGGGACGTAACCGTAACTGTTGTAACATGGAACTATACTACACTCCTCCGCCTACATCTTCAGTGATTACAGGCGCGATGTTACGTATACATAACCGATGTTATCATCATGTTATAATTTTGTTATGCATTCGTACACTATTTACTGTTACTTTTTCTGAATTAGGGAACGGGTATCGTCTATTAACTTCAATAGTTTTTAGTACTTCTAATGGAAGCAAAGCTCGAATATTGCCTTAAGATAGATTTAAATAATATAAGTATCTGTTTTCATAAATCGAACCTCTTCTTTTAGTTCATCAGTCATCCTGCGAACTGTAAAATACATATCTCGAACAGATTTTGGTTCGCTTTTAATGAAATGAACAAAACTACAGCGTTATAAAATATTTGTTCTAGAATAATACATAATTGAATATTGACGAAGTACGGTCTCCCCCATTTCCAGGGTCGGTCTTCAGCGTGACTCGAGAAACGTGCCAGTAACCTACTCCTCTGCCTGGCTCTTTGAGCAGTAAATGCATGATGTTACGTATTTCTAAACTTGGAATTATATAACCATGTGTGGTAGTTACGATTCCTTTACGCTGACGTACCTACATGAAAATATTCATTCGAAATCTTCTATACACCACACTTAAGATAACGAAAATCTCTCTAATACCTAGATTTTACAGACACGTGTAATTCTGTTATAAAGACTACTAAATATTAAACGGTTTTTGACTACTACGATAAACATTAAGATAAAATCGGCTGTCTGCTCACAACCAACTTCGAATCACATCTAAAGGTTCATTGAGTCTGAATACACACAGCTTTCTCGCTTCTGCCCGTCCATCGAACACAAACAAACAATGATACCTACATGCGCAGTACTGTGATTGTGGCTGAGGCGAGATTAGGGATGAACAATCGTTAGACTTCAGAGATTAAGAGGAAGATGCGATGCCTGAACTATCAACAAGCTAAAGACGGTAGCACAATGCAAGACAACTGATGTTTCAGTTTTAATGGCGTCTTGGGCGAGGTTTATAAACATAGATCGTTATATGAGGTAACATTGGATAATAAAAAATGTTTACATATAATATATGCATGTGTATATTTTTGGTGCTTTTATAATATTCAAGTATACAGGTAGGTATATTCTCGTTTCAATTCGTAATACCTTTTAGGCTCTTCTCAGAGATATATTTCACAAAACCTTCGAATAAAGGAATGTAAATTAATTAATTAAAGAATGGGTTAAGTGCGCACAATGAAAACGAGAACAGAACAAGGAAAAACGCAGACGCGCTGTTCCGTAGTGTATTTTATTTATTACGGAGCCAACGTAAACGTAACATCACGCCTGTAATCTCGAAGAGGTAGTCAAAGAAGTACAGTACACTCCCACGGTTCATCGGTTATGTTTACGTCCCACTATGGGATAGGTGGTGAGCCTATTGCCATATATCGTACACAAATTAATATTCCGAGCTCTTGCAAGCAATTAGAAGTTACAAAATACTAATGGTATCGCCAGTCACGTATACAAACACTCGAGTAAAAGAGGCAATTCACGTAATTAAACGTCTACTAAAATATTTTGTAAGCAATCATAGCGTTGAAATGATAATGGATTTGTTCACGTAGAAACTAGGATAATCGTTAAAATTAACATTCAAAAGTCAAATTGATACCACCCACGCGTACTCCACATACACTAACTACTAACGGCAATAAAATATGAATTGAAGTGTTAAACGGGTGCCACAACGGGTTAGGTTTACTACGTCAATTATCTTTTGATTGTTTTAATTGAAACATCCAGTGGCAACGATACTTTATAGTTATAGATAAAAATATGCGTCACAATAGAGATAAATTACGTTCGTATTCGACTGGAATTTATTAATTTTGTTCTCATGAAAACGTATATGTATGTAAGCGTATAAGTTATCTGTGCTAATTAAATAAACCTCTCGATCGCGACCTATCCCGTACGAGTGAAGACGTGGCAATATAATAATTACTTTCCATTCACCTTCAGTAGTACGATCTAAATGAAATATCGATTCGAGACGGGATTAAAACGAAAGAGAGGATAGGATTTGTGAAACTATTTATATTTATATACATATATGTTTTACAAATAACATTATATCCATCATCTAATCTTTTGTTCCACCACACTAGTCTGACCTCCAAGGTGTCTTGACCTCTCTGGGTCACAGTATGTAATGACATCAGACGCGAATTAGCAAACTGCACGCACTCGAAAGGTATTAAGAATAAATCAAACGCGTTTTCTCGCTATGTTTTTCTTCACATTCATAACAAGTAACGATCAAAGAACTGTAAAGTTGAAAGAGCGCGCTAAAATTTGAACCCGAGACCCAGCGTACTGAACGATCCATGCTTTAGGCAATGTAACACATCTGTTCAGTTCCATGAACGGTTATTGCAAAGTTACATTTCTGTTACTACTCGTACAATAGTACCAAGCGTATATTGAACAAGTAAATCATATGCTAAAACTTAACTTAGTCAATTACTTGACTTTGATTCGTGAATTACTCGCAACTAGTTGAACAAGATATAACGGGTGATAAAGTTTAATTGGCGAAACGGTGATTAAACAACCATTTGAAAGCATATAATTAGTAAGTGAGTCGATTTATTTATAATTATAATCGTTGTATCATTGCATATTCCTGTCGACGGACCGGCAGCCCCTTTAAGGGTATTAATATCTAAATTACCACTAGTAAATTTGCATTGCAAAATTTAACACTGTGATAATAATAATAACAGAAATATTGCGACAACTTACCGATAGCCATGTATTGCCAAACCTAGCTGTGTCCGTGCTATTATAACTAGACAGTTAATAAATGTACACATATTAATTTCTGAGCTCATTCCTATTTATAAATAACTTTGCCATTGAATGTACGTTGACTGAGTGATTGCAAGCGGTTCGAATCTCGGGTCAGGTACTATTAGAATTTTTTAACTTGAACTTTAAACTTTAACTACCCATTTAGCCAACCTGTCAAAACAAACATTTTTACACAAGCTGATTTTAGATCATGCAGAAACGTGAAGCAAACTATCTGAACCTATAAACAAATTACTGAATAGAAAACAGCAATTTAGAGTTAAGATCACAGAAATGCAAACAAATGGTTTTGAATCATCTATCCTACAAAAACAAACACTCTCACATAAATACCTCACCAAAACATATAATAAGTGTGGATTTATCGGCAATGGGTGAAAGGACTAGCAGCTATTAATAGAAGGCGCTGTGATGGGGATATCGTAATCTTCCTAATAGCATAACCTCTCAAAGGTATCAATGGCGTGTATATAGAAATGGAACTGGGAGCAAAGCACGGTTAAGATGAAGCGTATTGGGTTACAAGGGTCCTGTGAGACCAGGCGTAACCATTAGATGGGTCTTATCGTTTTGGGGGCTTCGGGCTGTTTAAGATCCAACAAACGGTAATTGAATAGAACGATCAACTGGGAACTTATTGGTCCCCACGCAACGGCTTTGAAATTCGATTACGATCTATTACTGATACCCCTTCTCCCTGTATACCTCCTCGTCTGCTTGGTATGGATGCATTTTGCAAATATGGTATCATTTAAGTTTACAAACCGAAATACGAGAATTTTATTTCAATTGCTTTTTCCATGACTTAACTCAGCAAGGGCCTCCCTTTTAATTGTTAGCGATTTGGGGCATATTCCATCGGACTACTCAAGCGAGAATTGACAGAAATAATTGAAACTTATTAGAAAGTTGTGCGTTGTAAGCTTTTTTCAGAATATTATTGGTTTGTTCGACTTTCAACAACAATAAAAGTTTCGTAAAGTTGAAAGCAGGGGTAGACGAGAAATAAGATTAGAGCAAACTCAGAAGTAACTTATGATAGGGTGAACAAGATGAATTCGATATTTAAAAAAAATGTCCACCTCTTTATTTGAAACAGAAATAAAGTTCGATTTCTCGTCAGAACTCTCCATTGGACAAGATAAACTGTTAGAAAGACAGACCAATTTCACGAAGTGTCTTAGTTTCCTGATCCTAATCTTTTGAGTTATCTCTCTTTTAGAACCAGACAAGTGTGTTTGAGGGCGTTTGAGGTCATTCGATTTGTTTTGCTGGGTGTTAGAAGTAGATATGGGATAAAACAGTTTGGAGTTTGATGAAATGAACAAAAGTGTAGATAAACCAATACATGGACTAAAGCGACTGCCTTATATTTCTAGATTACAAATATTTTTTTTCGTAAAACATCTCTTTTATATTACATTAATCCAACGTTTCGAAACAGCAAAGGTCCTTTCTCAAATTCATATGAAAATAAGCATTTTCACTTTTAAATTGTTTCCGTAACAAAATCCATTTAAAATACTACTTTTAAATTTAATACTAATGAAAAAACCATAGCATGAAATGTAGTATGGAAGTTATAAAAGTCCAAACAGATTAAAATTCTTGGGTAACAACTAATGACAAAATATTTAGCCACGCTCGCCATTGCAATTAATAATATTGTCATTGAATTTCTTTAGATTTTCTATCAGGAGAGTATTATAATCCAAAAAGATTATGCCGGCGACTCACAAATATTATATAATTTTGCAACAAATGTATGTGACATTCGGTACGATTTTACGTACACAAAGTTCTAGCTGACGATTCTTAAGCTTCATGCGACTACAATGTCTCTGAAGAAACGAGTAAACTAGTAAATATAATTAACTTCTCTTTTGCTAAAGAATTGAAGAAAATAAACGGACTCTGGACTCTGGACTAGCCCAGTGCACTGACCGTGTGTGACTGGACTTAAGCCCAGTTATCGCAATAGGCTCATCTCCAATGGCATATTGGGGCATCAACGTAGTACTGCGGGAATATACGACACTTTTATAATTACCCTTTCGAAAAAATACAGCACTGATTTTTGGTTGTTGTTTCAGGCACAAATGACCTATATTGCTAGCAGTTAAACGTGTCTCTTAAAACTCAAGGCACCTTAATCACGAGAAACGGAAAAACTTCCGCCTTATAATTCAGAAGTTCGTGATTTTCGCATCAAGTAGGCTTTGAAGAATTTTCACTTTATTTTCCTTCTCCTCTGACTTGAAGTATCTGATGTTTTTCTTATTTATTTCCTATCTCGTTATTAATACTTACAATTTGATATCGGCTTTGATAGCTTTTTAAATTTCCAGAAACGTTCACTTCAGTGGTAAGCTTCATCAATCCATCACTACTTGTGTATATATATTTCACTGTTAAGTACTAAAATTAATTATGCAGAATTATGAACAGGAATTCATTCCATATCTTTTCATCACGGTACGTCTATAGACGTATTTAAAGAATACAAACATTGATCTACGTTAACTTAATCACATTGCAAACGGGTGAGAGCTAGAATTTATTAAAGAGGGTCTGTAACATTTGAGGAGTTTTGTGTATTTCTTTTGCACATTCATTCATATATGACTCATATTAAAACGTAATTACTTCGGAAACACGATATATAACAATTTTCGTTTTCTAAATACTCCCAAATTATTTCCTCATCAAAATTATTTATTGTTGCATTTCTCAAAATTTTAGTAAGAATTTCATATATTTAGTTATTGATGTTGATGTGACACGTTGATATAAAAACATCAGCCTCACTGTTGCGTACCTTACTCCACCTCCAGTACCACCAGTAACTTTGTCATTTAAAAAAATAACCATTTCCACGCGTTACATCAACTTCTGTTGTTTCACTGCTGTATACGAAACACTTTTCGAAATGAGAAAGTTCTATGGTAATAGTCTGTCGCACTGAACATGTACGGGTTGATAGATTTCCCACGCCGCACAGAGCACACCTTTTCCTTTATCGTTACATTAAATAATATTTATCTTATAAACGCTCATAATTACATGCAGTGAGTGTCCAGTTTCGTCCTTTGAGTGAAGAGCTAGAATGTTAAGCCACTATGCTATCACTGATTATCTGCTGTTAAATTGACTATACCAGTTATTTTAAAAGCAGATTTGCAAATGTTACAGTAAGCAAATCTTGCCCTTCGACCTTTACTTGACTTATTTTTTATATTTCTCCATGATCGAATATTTATTATTCCTTTAACTTATCATAACACTTAAAAGCTACGAGATTTTTCATCTATATTTGTGGCATTTAAAAACACTTACCCGTTTGGTGGAATCAAATCACTGATTTCAGTTACTGATTTAAGCAACTTTTTTGTATGAGAATGATCGGAATGAGAAGCTATCGATACCCTTCACAGCGAAAATAACTAACACCGCAACAAATGACAATGCCGGTGCAGAGACATCGTTCTCAATATGCAACTTGAGAACTGTTTGTGATTTAATGTTGGACATTTTAAAATCATTTGCAGTACAAAATTGATGTGTTGAGGTGAGGAGCAAAGCTAAGTCCTTTAAAATTAAGCAATAAATTATACGGATCTACGAAAGGATTTATATTGCTACTTTTACAGTCACACTAACAATAAACGGGTATTGCAATGTATCAAAAGGCAAAAGCAATTGTCTCGAACTGATATGTCCAATTTCTTCATATATGTTAAATTCAAATCGATCACAAATCCAATTCATAGATTAAATTAAGGAACATATTCTGTTCTATTTATCACATTTATAGTGTACAGGATAGAGATAAACTCGAGTAAGTTTTTATGATTTTATTTGGATTCGCTCTTGATAGATTTACAGATAAACCTGGAAAAACATACGCAGGTTTTATAACCGCAAATAAATTGTATGAGGTGGGATTACGAAAGTTTATTGCAGATGTGCTCCACCCGTTAAGGGTTGACGATAAAAGAATCTTATTATTATACTTTCACGCTATATGCTTAAACGGATAGACAGAGAGGAACAAGTGAGAAATATAATTATTTGTATTAACCTGAATATAATTCTTCTAAATACATCGGTCTCTTCATACAAGCAGTTTAAAAGTGCTCATGATAACTTAACTTCAACGATACCTAAAGCAAATAACGTTATATCAGCTTAAGTGTGTCTAACCCCCAAGTGACCTAGCATAATGATATTTGAATAATAGAATTATAAACAAGTTATGAATGTAATAACATTACCTAATATAATAATGGGTTACATATAATTTTAACATGTTTTTCAATATGGGTGAATTCGCTTTCTTTATTCCAGTGTATAATGCCACAGACACAGGCGTTGACGACAGGTGACAAGGCGTTTGCTTATTACTTATTATCCACCCGCGAGAGGTGAAAAGAACCTACTTCGAGGTGATTTCAATTCGGTTTAATACTCGTATCGGTTCTGTCAAATGCAAA